>JAHZNF010000143.1:0-11122 GCA_027744215.1 Troglopedetes dispersus | reverse complement strand
AATTGTATGATAAAGACTATATGTTAACTATTCACACATCCACCAGGTTAATGCACGGAAATGTCATGATGGCTCTTGCTATCTTTTTAAAGATGTTTGGGCACCTGACGTATGTAAAGTACCCATTGTAATTTATAGTTACAAATATTACGTAAGGAGTATTATACATTATTTCCAATATTTTCCCGAGAAAATACCATTAACACAGTTTAGGAGAAAATACGTAACTACAGAGTAGACGATGATGTTAGGGAAAGCGAAAAATGAAAGAGTAGAATTAGATTCACTGTAGAAATGTGATGAATTGATGTTATTGCCGCAATTGTTTTTGCAGTGTTTCCCCAAAGAAAGCATAATATGTACCAACTGCTCCACTCAAATATTTTGCAACAATGGGTTAAAATAGCCCAAAGAAACTTTGCATTATTATCAACCTTAATAACCACGTTCACCATGCATATTAGTCCTGACTCCTGACAATTTTTAGGAAAAGTTCAGGCGGAGTAGTTGAGGAATAAAAGTTGACGACCGACGAAGTGTGTACATTACATAAATATTATTATTATTGCATATATATGATTATGATTATAATATATTACTATTATTATTATTAAACAAGAATACAAAAGTGGTAAAATATCTTATTATAATATTCTATAAAATTATTATATGATACTATACAATGTAAACAACGTAACAGGTGTTTTAAAAGAAGAATTAGAATAAAGAGTGATGCGGAAAACTTGTAATATTTTGATTATCATGATGTAATTACTTGTGTGAGAGAAACGGGAGAATGCATTTACACATCCTGGCATGCCAAAATTATATGCTCGCTCTCATAGAGAAAGATAAGATATATGGTTGTTTTTCATCTTTTTTATCTATTCAATATCTCAGCATACAACGAAGGAGGACGACGAGGTGTCGGGAAAAAGTGCTAATAACCTCAGCTTGATTGAACCACAACTCACTCTTGAATGTTCTACCGAATAAGGTAACCACTCAACGTTAAACCAAATTTTACGGCTTTTCAATTTCTTGAAAAGATTCCTCTTCCTCGGAGCAAAAAATCTCGCTTCCCCATAAAGTAGGAATTTACAAAGAATCCGGCAAGAATGTGTGACTCGCAGTAGAAGTAGAGAAAGTGATGGGAATTTAATGCCAGAAGAAAGAAGCAAGTGATACTACAGGATCGCATCATGCGATATATTTTTAGACTCATTTATTAAACCAGGCAGCAGTGGTCCCGTGGTACCTTATGTTTTTACTCTTGTTCATCCATCCGTCCCCACCATGGTTGTGCTTAACTCATGAAAGCATGAACCAACCTTTTTGAAATTATGGGTGAGCCATTTATTGGGATTTCTTTTGAAAATGTTAGCAGAGGAAGCTATTATTTTAAGTAACGAAGTTAACTGAATTTACCTGATATAGTGTTTAGAATTACGAAGCATTTAAAAATGCACACCTGAAAGCAAATGAATTATATTGTATACAACAGTGGAAGTTTTGCCTGCGCGTTAGTGAGTAATCTGTCTACGAACCTAAAATTGATCAGTAAGAGTTTCGGTGGTTTACAAGACTTTATTCGCACATGAAATACGGCTTCAGATAATGGACGAAAGGAAAAACTATTTGTATTTTTGTAGATGCACCATGAAGCAACTGCTCTCGTCATGTGGGCATTTCTTTTATCTGCACGTTACGTTACTTTATCGGAACATAAGCTCGTTCAAGTGTCGATCAATTCAATCAAATTTACATGGGCGACTAAATTAGCTCTCCTTCACCCAAACAAACAGGTTGCATATTATATTGCACAACAAGGAAGAAAGAAAAATTAAGTCACGTAGTTAGTAGCAGTTGCATGTATTAGTGATAGAGACTGATTTAGAACTACGGAATATGATTGTGATGCTGCTAGTTTGCTTAGATGGAAATTTTCTCCATCAACCATAATTACCAATGCATGTTGACTCGTTGAAACTTAACTTGTTGAGTAGATAACACTGAAAGAATTTGAATTGAGCATGTCTTCTGCACGAAGTTGACGAGAAAAAAACTGGAGCTGCCAGTTACAGGGATGATCTCTCGCCATCATCATGGCTTTCTACTTTTTCATTGTTGGTGTTGGTCGTAAAATATTATAATATGATACGATGCTTTTAAAATGATAATCCTCTCGTAAGACTACGAATGTTACCTTGTATTTTTATGGTTGTTGTTGTATTGCATCAGTCATTGCCTTATTAAATAGTCTGTCTATACACTTTGTAATTTGAACAAGGTAACTTTACCAGTTACATAAAGTCAATTAATTTCGACAATCATCTGAGCTTCAAAGTCAATTTTTAGGCACTTTGAGACTGATTTAGAACGACGGAATATGATTGTGGTGCTGCTAGTTTGCTTGGATGGAAATTTTCTCCATCAACCATAATTACCAATGCATGTTGACTCGTTGAAACTTAACTTGTTGAGGAGATAACACTGAAAGAATTTGAATTGAGCATGTCTTCTGCACGAAGTTGACGAGAAAAAAAACTGGAGCTGCCAGTTACAGGGATGATCTCTCGCCATCATCGTGGCTTTCTACTTTTTCATTGTTCGTGTTGGTCGTAAAATATTATAATATGATACGATGCTTTTAAAATGATAATACTCTCATAAGACTACGAATGTTACCTTGTATTTTTATGGTTGTTGTTGTATTGCATCAGTCATTGCCTTATTGAATAGTCTGTCTATACACTTTGTAATTTGAACAAGGTAACTTTACCAGTTACATAAAGTCAATTAATTTCGACAATCATCTGAGCTTCAAAGTCAATTTTTAGGCACTTTGTCTATTATTGCCGCGCTAGCTAAAATGGTTTTTTTTATTCAAAACTGCCCATTTTATGCTTTAACAAACAATGTAGGACTGCAAGTGCAAATAAATTTTGACGACATTGGAATGGAGCTCAGTTGTATTGTTGTGAGCAATGGACGAATTAAAATGAATACATTCCAAAACGCCAATCCAATTTGGCATTTTCGTTAACAAGGCATAATATTAGAATTTATGGAGTTACTTTTTTACTACTTTTGAAGGAATCCTGTAGATCTCCTAGATTGTACTGAATATAAAAATACAACACAAAACTTGATCCACTTTAGGTCATTCCTCTCACCAACGTTGTCAATTTTTTTTAATGCAAAAGAAACGCGAGAAAAAATGTGCAGCAGGTACGATAGTAGTAGCTAGCTTCATGTACACGACTACAGTGATATGATCATTGCTCGGTTTTTGGTCGATGAAGCAAATCATGATTTTACCGTGAATTAATGAGATTACATACAGTGCACCTATACTTTAAGTTGCTTAAACACTCACTTGACTTGACTGACTGATGGCCTCTGACAATTCCATTCCATTCACACAGCCTCTAATGAACTTGAAAAATGCTGAAACCCAAAGTACGCAATCAAATAATTGTGTTTATCTATGCACGTGGACGAGATTCTAAAAACTTACTAAATCAGATCTTGTAAACAACTTTAGAGAAAGAAAGAAAAGGCGGATCACTGGGAGAAGAATGCCGTCGAAATCAAAAATATATATTGACACAGATATTAAGAGCCTCTTAACCGCAGGCACTTTTTTATATCAAGCAGATCTCTCCTAACAATATCCAACTTCAATTGACAACCAAAATATACACACGCGTTTAACCTTACTCTGATTACAAGTGTGGGTACCACATATAGTCGCGACACTGTAAAACAAGTTTCATTTATAAGTTGCAATTAATGACTAGATCAAACATGAACGCTAGGACTCGATAATGTTCTGAAGCACTTAATTTTTTCTTTTCCTTGCAAAGACCAGCAACGGCTGTATAAAAAGTAGAAATGCAAGATGCAATAAAGTGGCGTAATATACCGTTTGTTCTCCCTATCAAGCAACAAAATAGCGTGATTATACGGGAATTATAAAGTCAGCGAAAAAAAAACTTTAGTGTGATGGTCCTTTCCTTGAGGAAATATGTCTGGTTTGCTTCTAGATCAAACCTTTCACAGCTAGATTAGTTGGAATCACTTCCTTCTTGAGAGTGCATGAGAAAATTTTGATCCCAGTCCCAAGGACCACTTCTTAGAAAATATTATTCTGGTCCAAAAAAGTGTAGGGCCAATTGAACAATATAAAAAAAGGGAAAATCAAACATCCGTGAAAATGAAAATGTGCCGTGATGCTCCCAAAGATTACTTGCAATTTTAAGCGTATTAACTTAATTAAAAAGATTATTGCTATATTATACAGAATACGGTGAGAAACGAAATTTTTGCTACAATCAAAATAATCTTGACTGTACCAAATGATTTTAGAAACTGATCTGTGAAGGTCACATTTCGGGGGTGTCGAACTACCGTCCTCGCACCGCTAGTAATACGTAAACATTAAATAGATGTTTTAGCCGATGCGCATTCCGCATAGAATTTAGAAAACTTTTACATACACACATGCTGACATTGTTTAAATTAAAACTGTTGACTACATAAATATGTCGGCCCGTTAGTCATTATCCGTTAAAATGTTTAATAATAATAAGGAAAATCAATAGCAGTAATTTCTTGTGCCGGTTTTTATTACTGCCATAGTCAGTTATGTGATAGAAAAATGCATCCTTAAAACAATCTGAAAAAAAGTACACGAATAATAAGCGATCTAATATTTTACGAATCTCTTGCAACATTGAATAACAATTGTTCTCGAATGAGGATTTGACTCTGAACAGCTTTATACCGTGCTTATGATTTTTTTTCCTCCTTGATTTTTAAAAGTAAAATGAATTTGTGCCAAGAAGAACATGATCAAAGAGCATAAAAATACGGCATGCACCGTTTATCCATTCATGTACAAGATCATGTTAAAAGATAGCATAATGACCTGGTAGGAAAAGAACCACCGAATAAAAATATTTTCTCTACAACCGATTGATATGTTGTCAGTTAAAAGTGCGTGTCCCATTGACCATTACACTTCTTCGTTTTATTTTTCTAGAAGACATCATAAGGACCATGGCATGATGTAATGATAAATGTTGGTTTACGTTTTCTATAGCTTTGTATTTTCTGAAATGTCATTTGGAGTAACATGCAAGGCAATTTATGAAGAGTTTAGATACTATCTAAAACATGATGGAGATAATACATTGTTTTAAAGTATGATACATCACTTCATGAAATGTTTGCCACCGAATCTGAGTTACTGTTACTGCCTGGTGAACGCGAAGCAACCGGTAATTTATATTTTTTTAAAAACATGCATGCAAGCATACCGTGGCCATCATGTTCTCATTCTTAAATAATAATAACTAATAATATGTCAGATAACAAACAATAACTGTGTATTACGTATTATCATTACATATTATTATCATCATCAGGATCACTTTGTAAATCAAATGACTGAATGATCCATTTTTTTCTATTTCTAAAGGATCTGACTTATTATCATCCCGTCTCGTCGGGTCAGTTTTTCCCGTACTTTGAGGAATAACAGTGTACGTACCATGAAAATATTGCGTTAATAGTACCTACGCAATAAAAGCAATAATTTTTGCACCGAGACACTGGATAATGCAGGCGAATAATTGCAATCCTTGCATGCAAACTTTTGTGAATACGTGCTTTGAGTTGATGTGGATGCGCTGATTGTTCATTAACTTCAAGGCTTGGTGAATAAGCGACGCCAGGCAAACATGATAGACGATGGGCAATAATAAAAATGTTCGGCCGGACTTAAATTTCAATAGGTTTTTTTTTACTTCTATACCAAATCGCTCATTCACTTCACGCTTGATTCACCATTGTATAAAAAAATCTGACGATTACATTACGGAGCCTGAACCTTGCCATCGAAAAGGCAAGGTTGTTTGCATGCATCAACAAAGATGATGCATGCATTTGACTTCTCACTCAACAACAAAAAGAATTACACGAATCAGGATCTCTTGGCCAGAAGAATTGATTTGTTGATGCCTATATAAAAAATAATAACAAGTAAGGTGAAAGGAGGAAAAATGTAATCCTCGATAGAAAAAATGTTGTGACACGTAATAACTAAAACTATAGGCATTAGTAAAACGAATCTGAATAATATGTAGTACGGAAAAAATGCAATTCTCAAAACTGACGGAATACAATGCAACTTTGCCACTTTGAGCAAAAAATACGCTGGTTAGCCTCCTGAAAAGTAATTTAACCAAGGACGGACAGATTCAGTCAGTGAAACGGAGATGGATAGATGCTTTTTTTTGCTAGTTTAGTGTTGTTATTGAATGAGCTACCCGAGTGAGTGTGTGTATCTATTGAAGAAAAATGTTAATCCTGATTTGCGACTCCATTTTTTAACCCTTTTCTTCATCATTGAACATACGGTTGGTAGCATGCGAATTGTTCGCCTTTCTCAGAGAAAAGTAGAGGCAGAGATGAGAAAGGAGGAGGGTCCGACTTTTGTATCATGATGGTCATTAAATTTTCTTTAGAAACTATACATCAGCTTTTATGCAATAATATCCTAGCATTGCACATATCATATCTCTCACACTCTCTGAAAAGGAAGCTGTGCTCACTTTGTGATGTTTATTATGTTGATGGTTTATTATAATTTTGTTTAAAACTAACTAAATATTGGAAGAGTGTGTGTGGAGTTTTGTATGTGTGTTATATTGTGATGATAACTATGATGATGATGAAGGTGATAATACCCTTAAGTATGCGTTTATATGACTGCTTCTAGAGTTGTTGAACATGGTGCCCACATAAACTAAAACGCTAGCGACTGTCGACAATTTTTATTTGATATATCTGAGGGTTAAGCAGAGTATTTAGTCTCAGTGTATTATGTCATCGCTCAAGGAGAAGAGTGAGATTTTGTTGTTCACGCCTTGCACCTTGCTGCAAACAACTACCACTTCTGTTTGCTTTTATTTTGTTTATTTAATATATGTAGATAAGTTCATAATAATAATAATACTTCCTCAGGTAATTTAATTCATTCAAACCGGGTCCTAGAGAGCCGTGCGTTTTGTCTTCAGTTCCTTTTGTTCTCGGAGATTTTCATCTTAAAAAATTGACGAAACCTCCATTCATTTTTTTTTCCTTTTGTTTTTGTGTCAAAAATTTAATGAAAGAACGTGAACTGATCAATTTCATTCTGTTACTTTAATGCAAGCTCAGCAGCGGAAAGTTAATTGTTGTGAGTTAATTAATTATTGTTCTGCACACATTAGACCCCTTCTCAAAAGGAGTTAAGCAATGCAGCCAAAGACTTTTAAAGACTGAAGATTGCAGCAAGCCTTTTTCAAAGATAACTAACAGAATAGATCTGCTGAAAAAAAAAGTGTGTGACTAACTAACAACAAAGGATCTCGAACTGATTTCTGATAACACAAAAAAGAAGCGATTCTACTTTTTTTCTGATGTGCCTGTCTGCAGTGAACCGTGCATCAACTTTATAGTTTATAGTGCATGCATTAAAATTAGGCTCTGCGGAAGTGCATTTCCATTTTCCATGTTGTACATAATTACGGTGTTTATAAAGCCTACAATATTAATTCAACAATTTTTTTCGGATTGTTTCTGCGTAAGTTGTTTCAAGTACCCCCGAAATGTGCCAGGAAATGGTGGTCGCACGGCACATACTTGAAGGGGACGACAATGGAAATGCTGCGAGGAGAGTTGGAAGAGGTAAGACAACAGCACAACTACTGCTAGTAACAATAATAATAATTAAGACTATGAAGTTGATCTGTCAAAGTTAATAAAAATCTAAAACCACATAAGATCAAAATGTTTCCTTGTCTCATTGCAGCTACACCTGCAATCTGCATATAACGTACACTTTTACACAAATATTAAGTTCCCAAACTTGTAAATTGACAATAAATGCTCCATTTTAGTGAAGTTGCATCTCAATAATAATTATTGAGATGACAATAATTGACAATTATTGTCAATCATTTAAAATCTCGGATGTGGACAATATTTTTAGTTATTCATTAATACAATATTCATTTCAGGCATTAATACTCATCTTATGTGAAATTGAAAAACTTCTTTTTTGAAGTCGCACAAGAACTTGGTGATCCTTCTGGCTTGAATTTGCATAATTGCAAACCATTTTTCGATGTGAGCTGATTTAAATTGCTCTTGGGTTTGATAAAACAAGTAAAAGGTAATAATTATTCGGAGTTTGAATTACTTACAATTACACAATAGCTTGGATTGGTCACACCTACATAGAGTCGTACTTGTATTTACACGCGAATACAATATAATGATAAAATCGGGTCAAATTTCAGCCCAGATCTTCCTTCACAATCAACAATACGTATGTAGATAGAGAATGAAATGCAGTGAAATGGCATTCTTTTACTGAATTACATGGTGTCATTTTGGAAGATTCCTTCGCACTATAATTACTTACTGCTGTCAAACAAGTAATAAAACAGTATTTCAGTTCTTTAAGAGCTAACTAAAGGTTGTAACATGTTAAACATTTTATTATGCGCATGCATTTCACGTGACCTCTTCTTTCTTTACAAAAATAACTGATTTTGAATCTCGTCTTAGTAATGTATATATTTTTCTGCGCTAACTTTATGCGTCAAGCGCTTACAAAACCATTCTTAGTTATTTCATATTATGTTGTCTACTTAATGAGCTAAAATGAAAAGCAATTTAATGTATGAAGCCAACAGGTTGGTGTGGTTAAAGTAAAATGTTTCTCATTGTGCGATTGAAACAGTTTTCGTCATCCATCATCACGCAAAGTGTGCATGAATCTGATTAGATCTTGAAAGACATCCGACAAAAATGACCCTCGAGGTTATTTGATGATATTTTTATTGCCTTGTGTGCTCACACAAACGTGTTATTTTATGGTGTCGAAAAAATCAACAATATTTTGACCGCTATAACGTGCGTTCATTTTTTACGGTGGTGGGATTAATGTTTTCAGAAACTATTTGCAATAAAAGTTCGTCTCTCAAGTCTCAAATTCACCGTTTTGTTGTCTCGCTCGAGATGCTTTGTCTTGTTACACATGCAATGCGGAAAAGCATTTTTTGAATTACTCTTCCATTTCTGCAACAATAAATTTTGACACACAGATAGATTACATCCCACTAGAACCATATAAAATCCATTGTGTGAAGTTCTTACAAAGTTGCGGTTTTGTCTTACTATAATTTGTTTAAAATGTGCGTAACGTTGCGCACATGAGTTGCCATATATGAAACAGATGAATGGTTGACACTCCTGAGAGACGGCTGAAAATGTGATCGTAAACGAGATGGCTGTTTCTCTAAACATGCAAAAAATACTTGAATTATATGTATATGAAGCCATTGATGATACTACTTTGTTGTTGCACTTTGTTGAGAAACCCAGAAAAGACAAGGTCATTAGGAAAATCTTCTGTCTCAGATTTTGTGTGCTCAGATTTTTAATGCCCTGCTGTAAAGATTGAAATTAATGACTCTCTCATGCCAATGATGTCAACGACAATGGAACTTGATTCTCGATAAAAGACCGGTGAAATGAAGACGGTCGACGAGACATAATGGAATGTTATTGCAAATGGTCGTGACATGAACGACAAAGTCTTCACGCTCTGGTCTTCTACACATGATTGACACATACACTAAACAACACAAGTTATAAAATCCAAAGAACGTACACCTATGCACACTCCAATAAATTAATGTTATATTATATAATAGCTCAGTGCAAATCAAATTGCAGTATTAAACGATAATTTGACCTCATTGGGTGTCGAGTCCGACAGACATTTACCGTTATACAACAACAACAACATAATAATGTCATGCAAAGCTGTCGAAAGACTATTGGTCGTGTACCTTTATAATACATTAATTGAAGTAATAAGATTATCTACATACCTTCATGACATTATGCTAATTTTGTGAAATATCAATTTTGTGAAAAGTATAAAATTCTCTGCACAGATCAAATTACACGTCGGCAACCCTTCTACAACCATCCACCACCCTCTCCCTTGCTCTGTAAAGATTGAAAATAATGACTCTCTCATGCCAATGATGTCAACGACAATGGAACTTGATTCTCGATAAAAGACCGGTGAAATGAAGACGGTCGACGAGACATAATGGAATGTTATTGCAGAGCAAATGGTCGTGACATGAACGACAAAGTCTTCACGCTCTCTGGTCTTCTACACATGATTGACACATACACAAACAACACAATTTATAAAATCCAAAGAACGTACACCTAGTATGCACACTCCAATAAATAATTGTTATATATTATAATAGCTCAGTGCAAATCAAATTGCAGTATTAAACGATAATTTGACCTCATTGGGTGTCGAGTCCGACAGACATTTACCGTTACAACAACAACAACATAATAATGCCATGCAAAGCTGTCGAAAGACTATTGGTCGTGTAACCTTTATAATACATTAATTGAAGTAATAAGATTATCTACATACCTTCATGACATTATGATAATTTTGTGAAATATCAATTTTGTGAAAAGTATAAAATTCTCTGCACAGATCAAATTACACGTCGGCAACCCTTCTACAACCATCCACCACCCTCTCCCATGCTCAACTACAACTCATTTCGGTCATCCCTTCGCAGAACACCTCCTCAAGTGCCCGGTCGCCGGACCCTCGTCGAACAAGAGGCTTCCAATGATGCACACACGAGAAACAACTATTACAACAATTACTTTACCAATGATCATTATCGCCACCAGCAGAACCACCCGCAAAACCTGAACGTGTTCTCCGCAGTGAGGTTACAAGGCGCACTTGAAACGAGGGCTCAAGCAGAGTCAGGAAGTAACACAGTCCTGCCAGTCACAAGCCAGCAACCCCAATTCAATAACTACTTTTATTCTCAAGATGCCTCTTCTGGGAACCAGGCTGACAGACAGTGGAGGCGTGATGAAGTGGACGGCGAGTCGTTCGAAAGGGATGGGGAGGATTTGGCACGATTTTCTCTGTACAACAGTTATTTCGACAATGAGCACTCCATCAAGGCTCTGAATGGCATGGCATGTGTTTCCTGTTATTAAT
>JAHZNF010000142.1:0-11788 GCA_027744215.1 Troglopedetes dispersus | reverse complement strand
TGGAACGTGCTCCAAACAGCTTTAAAAGGATACAGCAGAGGAGAAAAAAGTAGATTTTGAACATGTCGTGTGCATGGTCCCTGCAATAACAGTGGTAAATGGCATGCTTTCCACAACCATCACGTACGCTGCTTCCTCCTTTTCCTCTTTCCACCGTAAAAATGCTTCTTTCATTCTTGGCAAGTAAAGCCCATTACATTAATATGAAATAAGCATAATATGCTTCATGACAAAAAATGAGCATTTTACCTACGATTTCCATCGCTTACCGTATTCATGTAAAAACTTGCAAAAAAATGATTTGTTTCGCTATTCACAGTTTTCAGGTAAGGGCAAAAAAGAGGGACGATTCTAATAAATAAGAAGTGGATATTTAGGAAATCATAATATTTCTTAATTTAGATCGATGGGAATTATCTTTCCAACCAAATTCATTCCAGTGGAATCGTCATCTTTAGAAAGGGCATCTGTTTTCTTCACATGATTTAGCTAGGCTTTATCAAGTAGTGAGCCCTTAGATGAAAATAATAGCACAGGACAGCAGTTTAGACAATACAGGAATCAAAGACACAAAAATTAAAGGAGGAAATGTCTACTTGGAATGTATAAAAATAACGGGTAGCTGAATATATTTGAGACTGAATTTTTCTTCTTTCTGTCGACAAGGAGAATTGAGGGAGCGACGCGATGACTGCTTCTGCTGCATCCATATGATAATTGACTGAATGACTGATGAGATGAAAGAATAGCTGCTTAACAAATGGTCTCAAGCTGTGTTTTAATTTCCATGTCTTACTCAAACATCCTTATGAACTGTGACTAACCATAGGTTTCTTTTCCGTTACTTTTAGAAGAACCTACTACTGTAGTGAGCCATGTTCGGGTCTAGAGTTCACCAGCACGTTCTTATGAAATTCTAATCTTTCAGATTAAATGTAAATAGCGTCAGCCAGAACAGCGTAAGTTAGGAAGAAATAACTAGGTTCACGAACATTTCTTCCACTTACAGCTAATAAATGATCTCGTCGACAAGAGGGCTCTTAAGAAAATCAGTGTGTCGCTTTGGAACAAAAAATGGTAGAGAGGAAATGAGACCTTTTCACTAACACTCATCCATTCATGATGGTGATGGCTTTTGGTGAGTGCAGAAAGGCAGACAGAATTACTCAAGATCATGCCACCGTGAAGTATTTCATTTACATAGATGAAGAAGTCAAAGACAGTGGTACGTACGTCTGTTCGGCACACACACTACACTACACACACTCCTTGGTTTGTGTTCTTCTCACTCGCGTATTATTATTACGCAACTGTCAAGAGAAACCATTCCCGTTGATCCCCTCGTTTCCTCTTTTCCAAAAACTTCTCGGAAAACGGCTCACCACCCACAATTCCACTTTTAGTTAGACCAGTTACAGAAAATTACAACGCAGTCGTGAGCAGTTCGCGTTGATCACGTTTGCCTATTCTTCAGGAATTTGGTTTTGTTTGAAAGAGAGGGAAAGAGAGAAAAAACAATCAGCTAAAATACTGTCACAACTCGCCCTCTCCGCAGTTTTAAAGGTTAAGTAAGTGTTGGGAGGTGTGGATGACTGCTGCCGTTCCAGAAAGGCTGTAAAATCAGTGCGAAGCTCTCCTACAACTTGTAGATATGCTTACAATAGTAGCCAAATAATAAATGTATATGCTGATAGGTGTATTATTATTTGTGAGTTATTAAAATGAAAATCCTTCACCCTCGCTCTTGCTCCCACTTCACATTCCATGAAATTGATTCTTTTGTTTGCCGTCGATTCTAAGATGATGAAAAAGAACGAGAACTGAGAAGGAAGAAGGAACTCGCTCTTTTGCAATTTTCCGAAGAGGATGAATGAAGCTGCACGCACGTGCCAATGAAACTCTATAATTCCACAATAATAATTGAAATAACACAGGCGTATACATAATCTCTCTGAATTTTGATATCATTGTTTCACATCACTCTCCCTAAAATTTGAAACCTGAAAAAAGCTAGCTCTAAAGGTTTTTTTTCTTTCTTGTTCACTGTAAAAGACTATACTTACTTTTGAGAGCGAGGAATGCCTACTTACATATTTTGCGTTTCATTGCCCTCAGGTCTGCTGCCTCCGTTTGCCACTTGAAGATGCACATATAAAGTACAAGCTTACGTCTTCCTCTGACGCGCTTAGAAAAAAATGTTATTCACACCTCAATACCTTTCCGAAACCGAGCAGCAGAGGTAATATATTGCATTACGGACGAACCTTAAATGCTCTCGCACTCACTGAATTCCTGAACCTTGTGAAAGTGGTCTGGACTTTGTTCGCTCAAGAGAACTTTTTTCTTTTCTAATCTTAGATGGGCACAGTTTATTGATTTAATTCCTCACTTGGATATCTATCTGATACCACACTTGAGTGAAGATCCTTCTCAAAAATATTTCTCGCTTCCTTCTCAGTTATTTGTAGCCAGGCAAGACCACCGAAGAAACGGTTTTTGTGGTGGGAAGAAGGATTCAAAGGACATGCATCTAATATCTCAAACGTCAAGGGTTTTTTTTACAAAAGATATCACTTTCTCTTTTACCGCTTCCCCCATAAAAATATTCAAGACACGTTTCTCGAAATTTGTACGGGTAATATTTGAATTGTGAGGAGAGAGGAGATATGCGCCTTTATGATTTGTGATGATGTGCACGGCCTGCACAATGAATATAATATTAGGTACGTTTAACTGCACCGCCAGTATTTTCCCAAAAGATTTACCCTCGGCTGGGGACAAAAAAAAATGTCAACTGTGTAATTTCAGAACGGCACTGCCAACACAATGGTATTAAAGTTGTGGCAGGCAAATTTCTCCATGAAACAACACTATAAAAACTATTTCCCATATTAAGTATTACAGCGAATCACATTTCGCAAAGGAGAGATTTTGAAGGAGGAAGCTTGCGAAAGATCATCTTTAGGAAAAGCTAATACTCTCCGGTTCTTTCGCTTAAAGAGACTTGGTTTGGTACATCCTCCGGTTTTCTTAATATGAATCCAAGTTAAGCGGGGGAGTTGTGACATGCATATATCGGGTAATATTTTGTGGAATTTGGAAGATAAACTTCTTCCTTTCTTTCTTTAACTCCTCTGTAACACTAATCAATACATTTTTCCTTCTTGTTGGGAATGCTGTGGGATGCTTGCAAAACGAAAGTCGTCCTGCCGTCTCGTCGTGTGAAATGAAAATACAAAATGTACATAATGCATAGTTACACGCAAGTTCCCAGACGAATGAAATGAGAGCCTTGTTCAAGGTGGAAGTGCGGTTCCAAACCGTTAAATCTGAAAAAGCGGGGTTTGCCCGAAAGTCCTAAAAAGGATTCTTCACTTTCAGACGACAAAGTAAAGGACTATAGATTGCTTTTCGAAGACAACTCTTTGGAGCATTCAGTTCCTAATGTTATTGTACGTTTCACGTATTCGCTCTGTTTCTTTGAATTCTAGGACAAAAAATATGCGTGAGTGGAAAAAATGAAAAATAATGGGGAAAATACAGAAATATCTTTTTATCATATTTTTATACATATTGTGTTTTAAAAATATTATGCGACGGGGAAAATTACACCGCATAGAAGTCAGTGGAAACGAAGGAAATGAACGATTATATGAGAACAGCAGGCGCTCTGCACTACTATTATTTGATGACTTTTCAGAGTACCGCGGCTCCTCGGTCTCTCTGTGTGTGTGGAAGCAGTCAAGTCAAGCCTTGGTGTTCATTCATCGTTCATGGTCGCTTGCTTTCACATTATAATCATTATCATCGTCTCCTTCATCTCACTCGTACCCTTCCTTTTATTTGCTTCAGTATCAAATGCCACTTTACTTGTGCAGCTATATTATTACTAAAGTCACCATCACCAATCTTCGTTTTTTTTCTCTTATTCCACACCAGATGATATTATAAAGTCTTTCAAAGGTTCGTATGCATAGTCGTGGTATACTTAAACACCAGCTGGATCATGCGGCAGAAACTAAAAGCTGTTCTCTTTTGCTTCCTAGTCCTAAATATAAGAACTTTTTGAGGACTTGTTAACCATGTTCTCTCAGACTACCAGTCTTTTTTAGCAAAATCTGATTACCCCGTCTGTGCCCAGCTAGCGAACAAGAATTAATACAGTCGTTTTGGGGAAAGAAAGTGTGCCGCCTAATTTCATGCTAATGTTATCTCCACTTCGATAACTTTCTACACACACTTATAGAATCTTGCCAGACTGATCTGATCCGGGATGGGAGTCCAACGAAAACGACTTAATGCCGCGGTTTTTTTTTGTCAGGATACACAGGCTTTACAAAAAGAGGTGAGCAGTTGGTAGAGCTTCCTATTTAGTCCGTTTTCACGAAAAAAAGGAACACTAATGACGTCTTCAGTTTTTTTTGGCTGGTGAAGTAGAAAAATCTGATTTACAATACAGCGTCCTAATGACCAGGATGACATGGAATGCCATGTAAATTACAGCGGCGCAGGTATATGCATATACTCTACTAATATGGTCTCAGCTCAGAATAAGATAAAACACATGCACAGAAAAAAAACGCTTGAATCAACATGAGCCATCCTTTTCTGGCTCAGATCAGAAACATACTTTGTTATTGTTGTGGTAAGAAAAATCTGATTTACAATACAGCGTCCTAATGACCAGGATGACATGGAATGCCATGTAAATTACAGCGGCGCAGGTATATGCATATACTCTACTAATAGTCATATGAACTAGGTTTATATTAGTATGGCAAACTTTTTTTTACCGACAAGAAAGGATCCGAATTTTTATTTGGAAATTGGCTTCCTAGAAAAGGCACTTTTTTCTTAACCACACACAATCCTCATAAGAATGAGGGTAATCTGATGATGACAGCTCACCACTTCATATGAATCACGTTTTTCACCTATCTTATTCTTTCAATCGCGGAGGGGATTAATGTAGAAGAACTATAAAGCTGTAAAAATTGTTTCTTGTTCGTGAATGAAACACACGGATTTGAGGAAGACGCTTCCTTTACGAGAAGATGGGAAAGACTGACGTGACTACAGCTTGCTTCCTCCTTCTTCTCGCTTTTTTTCCTTAAAGAGATTTCGCCGTTGTGTTTGGCTGACACTGAAGTTGGTTGGTGCGAGCCCGAGCCTCCTCCGCAACTTAACTGACTGACATATCATTGTAAACTGGTGCTGCTAGTGATGCTTTATCACAACCAGGCTATTTTTCTTACCACAACAATAACAAAGTATGTTTCTGATCTGAGCCAGAAAAGGATGGCTCATGTTGATTCAAGCGTTTTTTTTCTGTGCATGTGTTTTATCTTATTCTGAGCTGAGACCGTGTTGTACATACAACAAACACACATCATCATCGTAACAATAATAATAGAAATTGTAGCTTTTTCTGGTAGTTAACAAGCTGAAAAGACTAACCAAAAAAATCCTGCTGAACATCAGCAGCAGTCTCTAACCGCATTTCCCCTTTCATATCATCACTCCCATCATCGTGCTCATCATCGCCGCATCGTTTCTCGTTCACAGAGATTCTCCAATACTCACACACAAGCCTACTAACAAAAAAAATATTACCACAGAAGGGAAAATGAGAGCATGGAGGAGCTCTATAAAAAGCATATTAAGCGGCGAGTGCATGAGGAATTTACTGGAGAGTGGAAGTGGAGGAAGAGCAATGAAAGAGTGTGTGTGTCTGTGTAGATTTGCTGCCGTCTGAAATACGCTTTTGCAGACTCTTCTGAAAAAATAACTCTGCACTCTTCTGTTTTTCTCTCTCAATTCTTTCATCCATCTGTTATGGTTTGGTGATCCTCTTGCTAGTACATTTCCTCCCGGTAAATTGTTAATGCCGATATGACGAGAGGTTTTAGCAACATTCATATTTTCAGATTTTATGCAAGGATATGAACATATGCAAGTGTGTGTTTTTTATACCTATAAATTATAACACACATGTGTTTTTGATAAGTGGATTTGGTAGGAATCCTTTGAAAAGTGATTTGCACTTGTTCCATTTTGGAATTTCGTAAATCGAATTTTTTTCCTTTTTGATTTGCTTTATGCCTGCTGAGAAAGGAAAAATGAAATTATTTTCAGCTTAACCATGCGAAATTAATTTCTAGTTGTTGACTTCGACTTCCTTTGGCAATTTTCCGATTTCCACATGCGACTTTTATTATGTGCTTGTACAACAAAATAATGGTATGTACTTCACAAAACCTGACGTACTTGAATTTGTGTATGCTTTGGTGAAAAACATGACTACAGCTTCCTAATAATAAATATGCTTCAATGTGTCAGCTCTTGTTCGGTGTTTTCTTCTTGATTGCATGTCCGGTCTTCAACCTGAGGGCTGTTCAAGGTCAATTTAATCAGGAATTTCAATTATTAATCTAATGAGTAGCGGGAACAGATACAGTGTCTGCGATTGTTCACTTCTTCAATTGCAGTTTACGACATCTTGTTACTTACAAAAATGACGTCATCAAGACAATCAGAAAAAAATAAATAATTGATCACTTCAATTAGCATATAAAGATTGTGCTCTAAACCTATCACTACATATACTTTTCTCTCTGCTGCAGCCAACCTGAAATGTTTAGATTTAACACTGCAGTAAAAATGAAAGATGTCAAAGTGCTCTGAAAAATCCCGTCCAGTGTCGAGTGCCAATTTCCCTTTTCCATTTCACCACTCCTTTTGTATCTTAATTTATTTTAGATGAGTTGAAATTAGGAGTGTGCTTTGAGTGTTATCTCTACCATTTCTAGCAGTTAATACTTCCGCTGAAAGTGTGCACTCATTGTTGCCAAAAAACCTAGCACATTTCAATTTTCGTAGGTGGCTTGTAGAGAAGGAAGGAAGGATCTGATAATCTAATTGTAATTTCAATTCTGGGCTCATCCCTATTAAGACTTCATGCCATTACATTGCATTGGATGGTAATGATACCAATTCCAGTTTATTGTCTTCCAACAAGAAAGACTTTTTCGGTTGAAAATGATGCGGAGATGATAGATGGATTCATGTTGAAGATAAGATAAAGTGCCAGCCAACTAGAAACCTCGTCATTTTAGCCTGCTGCCACATTTTTGGCGTTCCGTATATTGGAGCTGAGTTGTGGATTGGGAGACGAGTGTGTTTCTGCAATCCATATTACCATTACTCATTCATGATGACCAGGAAGATACGGTAATGGGACGGGAGTAGTGCTACTCAAGTAATGGTGATGCTCCTGCAGCACACACAATTTCTGGCGACATCCAGACGCGAATAATGGAATGGTTGGTCGGTCAACCCCTTCGCTCTTCTGGACATTATTTTTTTCTGAGAGGTATCTTACATTATCTCTATCATGATCCGCACCACCGTAAATAAAACACTTATCTCTTCACAGCTTCGGGAGAAGCTGCTCTTTCAAATGCATTTTTGAAAAGGCAATGCACTTTCAGCTTCGCCCGCACCACTCCACATTATCATCATCATCATCCTCCTCCTCCTCACCATCGATAAACAGGCAGTAAGTAGAAGTAAACTCTATACCGTGAAAAACATTTATGATAAAGATTCTTTTTGAAGATCAAGACCATATCATTTTGTTCACCTCGCTTCACATTTTTTGCATGCACACATGTATACTTCGCAGGAAAAAAGATGAAAAGCACGTAGTTCACCAACGAGAGCACGAAACAGCAACGTAACAATATCAGCAGAAGAGAAAGAGGAAATAAAAATGAGATGCTCATTGTGTTTTTTTATTATCTTCATTTTTATGAATACAACTTTTTGCATCCACCTAAAATGTAATCTCCTTTAGATTTACTTTTTATTTTTATTTTTTTTCAAAAAAGGGAATTGCTATGTCACGTCGCTTCATGTCCATGTCATTTCACGTTGTAAAGTAAGCTTGGATTGTATGTGTACATAAGTACTGCTGAATCTCTAGTAGGAGGAAAATCGCATTGTCGCTCGTACAAGCCGCTGGTGAAAAATAATAGTAGAGTATTCGTAATAATAATGTATGCCAGCAAGGAGCCCCGTCCGCGTAGAAAACTAATGCCATTGTAGTTCTAGTCATGTCATGATCGTGAAATGAACGCCTATATCAGTAGGATGAACAAAAAATGGAGATGAAATCGCCGGCTCATTTATTTTTGCTCGCAGCAGCAGCAGCATTAAAGGAAATAAGAGTGTTTCGTTGTTTGGTCGATGGGATTTTTTTTACAGAAGTGCTTTTTCAAATCTCATTTTTGCCAGTTTTTCTCGTAAGTATTTTTTTAGTTTCTACTTCATCTGTGTTTTTGCCTCGTGCATGGTCGAACGAGCAAGTGATGTGGCCATATAATGCGAATCTAAATGAAGAATGTATGAGATTGTTTGGAGGGAAGGCTATTATTTGTATTGTTAGTATAGCGGAGTTCCTTTCAATTCTCCATTTCAACCCGCGATACACAATACCGAAGAAAACAAACTGTCCAAAAATATGAGCTTGCCATCACCTTCATATCGTACCCATCATAGATTAGAAAAGTGGGAAGTGATATATGTCTGGACACGGATAATAATCCTTTACTCCAAGCCGCCAATCTTAAACAAGATGCTGGTGGATTTTTTCCTTTGAAATTTTTCGCCACTGCAGTAGTAGTGACAAAGAGAAGAGAGCACCTTTTGCAAATAAAGTACATGATGCCTGTAGGATATCCTGGTATGCTAGCGCATTACTAGCAGCCTGTAATGGTAATGTTTACCTGAGAAAAAAAAACTAATCCCTTTCTCTGTTCCTTTCAGTCATTTAATTTCTTCCTTCCTTCTGTCTTGAGGAAGGTATTGGCTAAATTATGGATCAGCGGTGATGTACATCTTCCCACCTTTACCTCCCACTTATCTTGATTCCACCAAGATACACTTTTCCGAAGAGCAAAATTATATCGAAAGTTGTTTGCAGTTGGAAGGAAGAAGCACTTGAACATTTTAAAAATATATATCCGCTCAGGTTGGAGCAAGATCTTGATTTAATGCTGCTCTAGCTGTTGAGAAAAAAACGGTTCCCACCTGTGCCTCTCTCTCTCTCTCTCACTTGCCCGTTCTGTGTCTAGTGTACTTAATTTTTAGGGGACTTATTAATGGCCATGATGCATGTGGTCTTGGTAGTGGGATAAATCAGGTAGGTGGGTAGTTGTTGTAAGTAGGCATGCACCATTGCGTACAGAGAATGGTGGTGGTGGCGCGGCGTGTGAGATGGTAACTGTGGAGGAAGACGAACGATGGAGAGGTGAAGACAAGATGGGAATGATTCATCACTTCACCGTAACTAACTGTGTCTTAGAACCATATCTAATGCGATAGCATGAACGAAACTATAGCCAAGGCACACACTCTCACATAAAATTCACTTTTTTTTCTTCTCTTCATTTTCTTCCTCTTCATTCGTTCTTTTCTTTCCTGCCATTATTGCTATAAACATAAAAAGTAAGAAAAAATCTTTATGGGATTCTTTTAAGAGGAAAAAAGTGGGAAGAAATAAAATGAGAGAAAAAAAGATTTTTTTATGCTTATGTGTGCTTTTGCTTTATACCAAAGAAGTATGTATAAATACAAATGTCGATTTCGAGAATGAGCAGGAAGGCATAATGCATTGCATTTATTGGATGGGATGAGATCAGCACTACGTAATAAGCACGAACAAAAGAGAGAACTTTCTTCTTTTGCCATAATTTTGGTTTTGAGGAGGATTCAAACATTCTTCTGCTACGTTTGTCTGTCTGTCTTTTTTTACTAAATTGGAAATTGGAATGGTAAAATCAGATTAGATCCTATCCTACCCCGCATTTTAAAATAACTTTACCAAATTACATTTACTACAAACTGATGCAAAAATTGTCTTGTGGGATTGTCGGGCTCATTTTGCTGGACCACTAACAACTGAAGATATCACTTTTAATCAGTGTAATTCATTAATAAGACTTGACACGTCGACATTGGAGGATCCTATGCCTTGGGATTGATTTATCGGAGTTGCTTCAGTGAAATTAAATTAATGATGCTTGTAGTGAAACCAAGAACCAAATCTTTTAAAAAATTTTAGGGATGCCATGTAATGTTTTCTAATTTTGCAATAACTTTTTTCTGCCTTCTGTAAGCCATTCACAATTTGCTAAAGTTTGTTACTACAACTGTGACAAGGATACTTGTTCAATATAAGTCATGCGCGCATTTAGAGTTTCGAAAAAGGCAATCGGAACGAAAGGAAGGGAAGATAGAAACACGACAACACTGAACAGCTCCATATGTATGTTTGAATAAAAAGGCAGTGAGGTGTGACACAGCATATATTTCCCAGCATTGCTATAAAAAGCCCTTTGGGGAGTTATTACATTATTTGTCTTCGGATAGAATAAAATCTTTTATGGTATTAGTTAAGGAAGCACGAAAAAAAACTTGGACAAGAATGAGAATGAAAAAGTGAAATACAGAGAAATGGTCAATACAAGACGATTGCTTCAATTCAGTTCACTTTAGAGCCATTCATTCGGACAGGTATGGCTGTTTAAGGAGGTAAGTTTTTACGGCGCACTATATTGTATCTCCCATCAACTACTATAAAAAACCAGCAACGAGAACTCAAGGAAATCGGTGAATTAAGCACAAGACAATTCTCAGAATTTACTGTATATTTTAACCAAGTAATTTAATTTTAAAAGATGCACTTGCCATCTAAAAGCAAGTAAGAGGTAAGTAGGTGATATAACATTGACGTAATTTGGTCAACAAAATAAATCCCTAACATCAGAGTAGATTCTTACAAGTAGGGACAAGTGGCCTGACATAATTTACAACTGATATTGAATTTTCATGAGGTCAAAATGTTCAGCAGAAACTTGCAGTCAATTGATGGCGACATGGTTATTACGACTATGATGGCAATATTGCAAGTTTTCTTTAAGAAGAACTTTCAGGAAAAAAAGACACACTGGTTGAGTACTGCAAGGAAGCACTTCTTCAAACACTTTCCTTGTCCGAAACATTCCTTTAATTTTTATAGTGCTCCCGATTGGCCAGTCCAGAGAGGAAAGTTTTTTATTTAAACCTTTTTAAAAGGTTTGTGCTCCCAACTTTTTTGGAGGATATGTTAGGATGGGATAAATTTGGTCGAGCATAGTCACTGCTGCAGCTATCCTAGCAAATAAGTTTTTGAAATGATGAAAGCGCATAGTTGGAAACATTTTATTAATGAAAGTTTTCTCAAAAGCACTTCCCTGAAATCACCACTTCTGCTGCTCCGATCTTTAATCGTATTTTTGCAATTAAAGGAAAACTTCCCCGGAGAAAAACTTTTTTTCCGAGAAGCCTACAAAATACTCGTCTACTAAAAATATTTTTCTGATACATTGAAAGCAGAAAGGTGATCCTTTTTTATATACATTAATGTGCCTTTGAAGAAAAACCTCTTCTGGAGCATATGCGATGACCAAATGAAGAATGTATAGGTAGATAATTTAAAACATTATATAATCTGATGAAAAACCCGTCATAACAGAAAGTGTACTAAAAACTCTTCACATTGTGCATTGAGTAGAGTTTAATTAAATTCGCAAAAGTAAAAAGTTTGACGAGCAGGTAGTCTATTTTTAAAAGGAGATCAAATCTTGACAAATAGTTTCTTGATTCCATTTCCAGCTTCGTTAATACAAACAATAGTTAAACCCAGGTTTTAGCCACTCTTTACTTTACGGACGGTAGACATTTTCAC
>JAHZNF010000141.1:0-18462 GCA_027744215.1 Troglopedetes dispersus | reverse complement strand
TTTACTTCCTGACTTATCAGCAAAGTAGCAAGTGAAAGTGAATTGGAATGTGCACATGCTAATAACTGAATAGAGAATAGCCTGTTCAGAGACAAATATGCTGCATTGAGCAAGCCGGCATAATATTTCATTTCTGTTTTTACTTTCATAAATATGTAACGTCAAAGTGGCCACAGGAATCGTCGTGCACACAACAACACACAACCAACAAATATTTATACATGATTTTTAACCGAAAAGTGACTTTTCAATTTGCAGCAAGCAAGCTATGTGGTGCTTTGCCGGAAGCCGAGTTACCAAAAAGAGGATACCATGAAACATACTTTGTTTCGTTTGTTGAATATATATGAAAACATTATTTCATCCACACACTTTGGACTCTGGCAAGGGAAAGTTCTCTGACAAGTATTAGTTTAGTAACCATGAAATGAAAATACAGAAGCACTAGGTAAATTCTTTTACGGACGCATGGGGAAGTAAAACGCAGTCAATGCTCCTTCCTATCCGATGTATTCATTGGAACAAAATCAAGCTGACGTGATGTCTGTTTTTATCAAAACGAAAATGGATTTCAGATATTAAAATGAAATACTTGCGCTTTTAGGAAAATCTGGATGAGAAACACTTTCATATTGGAATTCTAAAATTTTGTGGTCTTTCAGACGTTAAACGATAAGACCAGAAAGATTTATGGTATCCATCATTACGCCAAATAAAATCTGCGGTAACCTCTTTGTGGATTGATTGTTCATTCATCAATGTGAGTGAAAGTAGACTTACACAAGTACGTTGCAATTCACATTGAAATGTTGTTCCGCAATTCAGCATTGCGATTCAGTCGAATCAACGAACCTTATAGTATATGTACTACAGAATACGCTGGTAACTGGTGGAATGGAGATTTAAATTTGCAGAAACTGGTTACTGACTCCCAGTTCCTCAGATTAGTAACAATTCCAAGTTGCAAACTTGACAAATATCGATCTTTGCATGCTGCCTACCTACGGTGAATCAAAACCAGGTATGATCCACTTCAAACCTACCCGTCCCTTCAAAAGAGTTGATCTAATTGTGTCAAGGAAGTGCCAGACTGAGCGCAGGGATCTCCTCGGTATGAAAAAGGCTGAAGTTTCCTACCAATGAAAAGCCACATAAAATTGAAACTATTTTCGCTCCAGTTGCGACGATTCCCTTCACTCCATTGGTGCATATTACAATACAAAAAAACTCACACCTTGGTACAATTCCACGTATATGTATTTTGGGCAAATACAAGATGTAGGTGTGGGCTTCAGAAATCCACGAATGAAACATCCACATTTCTATAGTGCTAAACTTTACTACTGGTTAAACATGCATGGCGAGGCATCATCGTATTGAGATTGCTTCCACCATTCTCAGTCCCCTTTAAAGGATTTGTGCTTTGCATAATCTCCCACCAAAATGATAATGGTAAGGGTTATCTGTAATTAAATTAGTTTTCAGTGATCTAGACAAGCTCCGTTCTCTGGGTGGTTATGAGAGCTTTCTGATGCCACGTTTAGCCGTAAGGTGGAAGTGCGCACAAATGAATGTAGGACATGTTGGGCATTCCATTCGTTTTTACGTCAAATACAGCGTGTTGGTTGACATACTATAAACCCAGCTTGCTCACGCTCATGTGTATATGTGAAATTCAAGCATGTATAGTGAGGAGATCCGTCCGTGCCATGTTGCGCTCCCTTGCTGGTTCACTTACTGCTGCAATCGAAAGTAAGATCTAGCTGGAAGATGATGATCGTTATTCCATGTGCCTCGAGGAAAATGACGTTAGAATCAAGTAAAATGAAACATTCTAACTTGCTACTTTCACTTTCCACCAGTCGCAGTCGTATTTGGGTATACTTTAATAGTCTAATCCCATCCCTTCTAACTAACAAGTTAACAGGCGTTACTTGCATCTTTGGTAGGATAAGCTCACTGAAAACAAATATTTTAAAAGAAATCTACATATGAGGTGATTCAGTCAGCAGAAAACCATGCAACCGAAGACTTCCCACATGAAAGAATTACAGGAATTAAACCGCAGATGACAGGAAACTTCAAATGCAAAAGGCTTAGTCTACGTTTCAAATCCTTATTTCATCATGGATTGATATATGAAAAATACACATGGTTTCGATAAGAGTCAGTGTAGGTTAATGCTGCTGCTGGCACAAACTAAGTACATAAAAGAGGCAAACTGAGCAACAAAGTATGATCTCCGGCCATGATAGCTGTTAGACTAACATACCATTTTGGCAATGCATAAAATCTTTCCACCAGACTCCACCACACACTGTTGTAAATGAACCGCTGAGAAAGTTAAAAAAAAGTTTGTTTGTAAGTTACGTAACACATACGATGTGCATTATGTGTAACGAGTAATAATGCCATAATAATGTATGCTTTTTCAACTACATATCTTGGCTTTTTGTGGTCTTGCTACATAGGAACATGGTTTTGTGTGTGTGAGTGTATTTATTGATTCTTGGTTGGTAGTAGGAGAAAGCATACACAGGCCTTAAAATTGCCACTTGCCTTAATTTTCAATGGGAAAAGTACAACAACTAGTCATGATGAGAGTGCTTAGCGGAAAAGTAGATAGAGAGAAAGCAAACAAAAAAATCTTTTCGTAATGGCAGCGCGTACGGATACTACTGGGTACACATACTTTGGCTGACTGGCTCGAGAGAATAAAGGAGAAAACAAGGCCGATGAGTTTTATTCACCCCATTCAGTCATTCTTGGAGTTTTTCCAAAACTTCTTGCTCCCTACAACACATCCTTTCACGTTAGTAACTAATGCTGATGAAACCATTTCGAGATATACCTACTTCATATTCATACTGGCTGGACTGATTATATGTACATTACATGTTGTCCTTTCTCGCTTTACTTTCTTGATGATAACGTTAAAAAAATTTTTTTGGTGAATGTTTACTTTTGCATAGAGACGTACAATATTATATGTTTATTTTGATGTTGAGATAGATTCCAGCTTCGTTTGAATCAACATGCCTATATAGAACTTCCGAAACATGTTTGCTTTTTTCTCCACTTTCACCGTGCCTCTTTCCCTTTAGATGATACACATTATTAGGCTTAAGTGTGCAGATCACAAAAGATGCGATAAGTTACGTCACTCTCATGACTCCTCCGCCGATACACACCATCTACTTTTTCACCATAAAAAACGAAAACATGTTATAATGATTTTGACTTTAATAGTGCAACATTTTGCAGTGAAGCTTTTTGCCTAATTTTGTACGAATTTTAGCTGAAACTACTCGTGTCCGTATAATTTTTTTATGGATTTTAATTTTCGTATACAATTTTAGAATCTTCTTAAATTTCAAAAAACAAAAAAGAGTGAAGATTACATGTATTTACAAGGCTCCTTTGTAATTAGTAATTATGACGCTTTTAGCTTGTTTTTGCAACTTAATACGCATAAACAAGGAAAACTACACCCTGAAGTTTCATTATTTTAAGTACATTTTTGTTTTCCCGCTTACAACCGCAAAACAAGAATATCTGAGCAGGAAAAGTAATGCAAACTGTGTTGTGACTAAAAATAGTCCAACAGTAGACTACAACTTAGTTCTTGGTAGGGAGAAAGCCTGTGAAGAATAAATTACTGAGAATTCAAAAAAATATTTCCCTGTGGATGCAGCGAAGGTGCATTAAAAAGTTCCAAAGTTCTCAGAGCGACGCTGCCCATTCATTAATCAATATGAAAGGCCAGCCTTCGGGCAGATGTGATAGTTCACAATACTCGTCTTGCTTTCCAAACACAACAAGATCAAGGAGCAAACTATTGAAAGGGAATATAGGTAGTTCAAATCTCTTACAACTTAAAAAAAATCAAAGGCATGCTTGATTAAATCCTTTTCGATGCTATATCCTTCAAAGGGAGATGTGGCAAGCTGGTGTCTGTGGTGAGCACCACTTCTGACTTGGAAAATTTCCCCCTGTCAGTGACGCAAAGAAGCAAGAAAGATCTCTCCTTCGATTCAACTTTGTAATTTAAAAGCTGTGAATTTACGGTGAACAATAACCAGGGAAAAAGTTTATTGTCTAGAAAAAAAAAACTTTTTCACTCGCGAAAGTACTTTTAGCTGTGCGATGATGGTGTTGATGCGGATAATGGTGGTGTAATACATGTTTGAGTTACTCTCTCAGACCACAGTCGTGTGAGTTGAGGGCTATAGTGCATGTGAAACAGGCATGTAGTAGTAGGTAAAATTACAGCATAACACAATTCACCAGAGAGAGGCGTTGGGAAGCACAAAAGTTTTGCTTCTTCGTACAAGCCATAAATATTGTGCATTAGCCTCATCTAAATTTCTCTGTTAATCCACTCAATTTCACTTCCCATTTCAAACTAAGTTATTTAACAGTCACCAGTCGGACAGTACCTTTTGCCTTTTTTAAACTTCTTTTACGACCATATAAAATGTACATACTAATTCACTTGAATGGCTTAATAATTCCTGGATATGTTCCTTTTTTATTTCATGCTTTATAGTGCTTTGCGGGTTAGAGCGCTCTACATGGCACCTCGCTCGCCTCCAGCAGCCCAATGCTACGTTGTGTGCAGGATGTTGATGGCTCCAGCGGATGGTTCCATTAGCGTTAAGAAACTAAGGTTGAGTCTGTAAAGCACAATATATAAATGTGTCTGGCTAACATTGCCCCTAGCTGTGCCACAAAGTACCAGCGACATAGTGTCTTAAATTTTTTCGGGATTTTTCTCTCTTCACTACACTTCCTTCCCAGAAAACAAAACCATCGCCTTTGTCTTTTTGTCCACTCTCCTTCCTCCCAAAATAAAAATGATGAAGCCAACACATGTGAAAAGGAGAGGAAAGTGACTCAACTTAAGTATATAATGCTATAGTAGTATTAAGTAGATAGTGAAGTAGGCTGAGATAATGTATTTTGAACATTATCACAGCAGCAGAGTCTCCAGAAAGAAAAAAAATGAAGACAACTCTTCCGTTGTTTGTATCCTTGATCATCTATCTGTCCAAAAAGGGAAAGTGAGAAGAAAAAGAAAGAATCCATAATCATATTTTAGACGAACATTATGTTTCTGGAAGAAAGTAAATTCACTTGCAAAAAGATTCTAAAAAAACACCTCACATTCACAAATGAAAAGGATATCAAAGTGGAAACGTTACATAAAAAATTCTGTGGAACATCATGAAACTCAAAGAGTTTTAAAGAATGCGTGAAAAACGCGGCAAACGCAATAAAATGGGGGTCTTGAAAAATGACGAAAGCTGGAGCAAAGGGTTTATGGAGTTATCACAGTGGAGTAGTAACGTGCTGATGTACATACGTAATTAATCACGTGAGCAATAACGGATTAGTTCAGGATGCACACTACAACATTTTTTAGAATGGCAGGAAGAGCATGGAGGCAAGGAAGACAACAACTGTGTTTCTCCTCGCACTCCTTCATTATTTGCTTTTTTTGCCCGCTCATTCCCAGCATTCTCACGAACAATGAAGAAAAACTATATTTGGAAGTTTTTAGCTTCACTCGTCGAAATATTTTATATTCCGCGTTGTTGGTATTCTCCAACTGCAACCAGCAGCAATGATGGTATTGTGCACAATGAAATGGCACTACAATGAGCGTGCGCCAAAAATCCTCGAATGTTGCTGCTTCCAAGGAGAAAAAAACGAGAGACAAAGGGATGTGGTGTAGAGGATATATATCGACTTAATTAGTCACTCAGCTTGCTTCTTTCATTCAGTCAAGAAGACTTTGGTCCTTTCAGACACATTTCCAGAGACCCTCATTCCCATTTACGCCTCTCCGGTTGACTGCCACTTCCTATCCGTCTTTCTCACCGACTAACAATGCAGAACGTAAGTAATACAGAGAAAATGATATAATGATGGTAACGAAAGAGCCTATGAATTCATTCGATGCAGACTATACCCAAGTGCTCGGGGAAAGGAGCATATCAAAAGAGAGAAATTGAAACAAGAATGGAATGGGATGTGTGTACATGTATGCATTATGAAAGAGGACGGAAACGGGAGGAGCTGGAGAAGGAGAAACTCATCTCGTTTTTTTTCTAGTGAGTGAGTGAATGGGAAAGAGAGATACTTTCTGGATGAAATGATTGCGCCAAAACTACGTTTTTCCGCTGACTAGGATGTCGTCCTTATAAGATGGAAACGAGGAAAATAAGCCGACTTGAAAACATTGAAGAGGCCGTTTTTGTTTTATGATACCTGTCGCAAAATGAAAGGTGTAATTTTGTTTACGTGAACCTCTCACTAATGCAATACTTGTTCGGAGGAGACAGTCAGCAAGAATTTTTTATCTGGAAGTTAAACTAAGCTTGAGTTACACTGGTAATGTCGTTTCAACAAACCGATTATTTATGGGGGTAATTCATTTAATCCAACAGGAAAATACAAGATACAAGAGACAGTTTTTCAGGTCCTCTCGGTCGTCACGAAGGTGTTAAGAATTGTTTGATATTGTACCCACCAGCAGAACAGAGTTCTAAAAACTAGAGAAACTTTCTTTAATAATCATTCCCGAAGGTGCACACCAATTTGGAAAGAATTTCCGGGAAACGCATAAAAGCACATTTGTCGGATAGTTTCTCAGGAGCAGCAATCTCCCTAAATTAATAAAATATTTTCTCTGAAACAGTTAACTAAATGAATATCGAAAGTTGGCTAGATATGGGTTTTTATTGAAAACGAGCTAAACGATACATTACATACATACGTATAACCAACGGGAGAAGTAATATGTTGTGCTCCTAGTTTCTCCTCCGCTTGCAAAAAAAACAGTTTCATGCTATATCACGAGTAAAGAAGTGGAACATTATTCAGAAGAGATGTTGTAACTTGAGCAGATGGTATGGATCCCAACCATGTCTAAACTTTTTTTACCTACAAATTAGATCTCTGTTCTTGTGTATATCACCTTTCCTTGAGTGAGTCGAAATCGGTGGGCAATCTCACTGCTGGCTTGAGTAGATACGGTAAGAAATAAGTTAATGCGGGATATGTGCTTCCTTAAGGTATTGGGTAGATATTCTATCATGGCTCGCATTCCCTTCGTCTCGAGGCACCTCATTCATTTCACAATATTTACAAGTAGCCCCAGCTAAAGTAAGTGGGAGAAGTCGGACAAGTGTTTTAAAGTATGCGTCAGGTACTACAAGATAGTGGCGAAGAGAAAAATCGTTAATTCACTCAGGGATTTGCACATTGTCTCTCATCTTAAAAAAAACTTGTATGTGTGTGGGCAACTCCAGGTCCCTTTTCTTGCAGACTTGTTTCCCTAAGACGATAATAATACTCTTCTCTGTTCGCGCGCGACACCTTGCAAACATATGTAGTGAAAGTTGCGTTCATCTTTTTTTTTCTTTCGTTTTTCTTTCTTCCTCTTCCATGACGATGGTTTCAAGCGGAGCAGGTTAACTTTGTCAATAAAATTGGAAAAACTTTGCTCATTAGAGCCGTCCGAAACGGCTTTGAGATATTGGATAGGTGTTTTTATGACTTTCCCTCCAACCAGAGTAGGGCATGATAGATGCCGTGGTGGGAGAGCAAGAGGAGATGTATCCGAGTCCCGTGCACAATCTAATGCTAATAGGATCAGAAATCGTGACTATGGTTTAGAATGAAGGACAGCGAGGAGCGTGCATGTGTTGCAAAGCACACAAGACTTTTTCAAAATGGGGAGGTTTATGTCTTTCCTCTTATTTATACCACTCTCCGTAAGGTTTATACACTTTTACCACATCATAATTATACTTTGCACAAGTTCCATCATCATATCTGAACGAGACAGGCATACATGAGTCAAGTGGGACTTTGTCGACGAGTTGTTCGGTTTACCAAGACAATGCTCAAGTGGCACCTTTCAAGGAATTGAATTAATGGGCATGCCGGTCGCTTAAGCTTGGAGTTTCCTTGATGTCATTTCCAAACTGCTGATCCTTTCATTCCACTCCTCTAATTGTGATAATTCTTGTCTATGAACATTGCACCTAAAAAATAGTGGTCTAGGTTTAGTGAAATTGAGCCAAAACTGTGTTGGTTGGTGGAACTCAGTCAGTACCGCTAGCTAGAGTGTTCCCTTCTACAATACACTGGAGTTTAGATAACTCTGTAGTTTCATCCAAAGTACGAAACTAACAAATCACTTTAATAACTCGTTAGTTTTTTAATCTTCCTACACCCTGTCTCTCCATCTTTCAGATATTTTCTCTAGGTAGTCTCCCCTGTCCTTGTGTTCACATACTCAACTTGTGCCGTGAATTGGGAAGTAATTAATCGGGAAATCATTTGTGTCAATTCAATAGCACTTTCCAAAAGTTGTGCGAGACCCAGATAAAAGTTTTTGTGCTGACACAACCAATGGTAATTAGAAAATGATACGAACACTATAGGTATTAATTCCGATGAATATTACAGAAGAGGAGCTTACCTAAAACTCCAAGGCGGTAGTTGAGCGTGATTACCATAACATGTCCATAACTAGCAAGGGCAGAACCATCTATCAAGTTCCCAGAACCCCACTCCCATGATTCTCCTTGTAAGATCACAACAATTGCCAGTCCCCCGGGTGAGCTCCCTCCTTCGTGACCCAGGTTTTCTCCACCTCCACTATAGCGTGAACTGGCCCCACGTCGTTCATCTGTACACAAAAAATCCCAGAAACATAATGAAAGATGGCGGAATATGTCACTCACATTTTCCCTTTCAATTTTTCCCTTCAGCATCTGTTCTAAATATGTTTGCAATACATTATCAAAAGATCTCGTCAGAAATGTCCTGATGTCACAATATAAGTACTGCTGACGTAACAGATTCAATGTTTTATGAAAATACCGATGTCATGGTCATCACATGAATCATCAAGAATGTGTGAGTCAGTCAGTACGTGCTACTGTTATGAAAATTGGATATATCTTCCTCGTCGTGGTTGTGTCATCCTTCCAAAGACTGGTTGACAGGAACAATCCGTCTCAGTCATGAGAGAAATTGCGAGTTTATCTTTCCTGCCTTTTTATATTCTCTGTCTGACTGTGCCAAGTCTTTGAATTAATATTACCCAACGCTTGAAGACACGAAGGTAGTTGTGTTTTACAAAACCATCTTTGCTCGTCATGCAAAATAATCGTAAAAAATTGAAATGAAACTGAATCTCAATTTCGCCTCTAAGATTCCATTTATCCTATCCGATTCAATCAAGCATCCAATGCAAAGAAAAGAAACCGTTTTATGGAAATAAACTACGTTGATCCAACACGCACGGTGGGAAACAAAGACGGAAGCAAAAAGTGAGAGGAGAGTGAGAACCCCTTGTTTCTGTCACTTGTGCTGGTTGAGTGTGCGTGCTGGCTGATATTATGAACATGCCAAAGAAATATAAAAGAAAATGGCGTCAATACACAATTTTTATGTTTCAGTAACGAAAGGAAAAAAGCAGAACGTGTTTGAACGAGTCGTGTCAGAGATAAAGCCTTGTGGTGGATAAAGAAAGAAGACTATCATTGTGTGCTCTGATCTCTTTTCATCTTGTTTAGTACTGTCTCCACCTTCGAGCCTGTGTGAAACGTGTTTGTGGTGTTTTAGGTCAACTGGGATTTTTCAGACCCCAATAATCACAAATACATATCGCTATTTATATGTGTCTTTATAAATAAAAAAGGATCGTGATTCTGCCAACATCTTTTTTATATCAATATCCAAAATGACAAATAATATATTTTTTCCAGTGCTTTCACAATGGGAGGATGTTTTTTCTATGGAGAGTCGTTCACTTTGGACGCGAAAGTATTTCATTGAGCACGTATTTTCTAATAACCGAGGAAAACACATACGCAATAGGAAATAATATCTTTTTGAAAGCTTTATATATGGCTATTTTTATCAGAGAAATAAAGTATCTGACCGAGCTCGTTTCATCAACCAGGCTGTGTACTTTATCCCTTCCCATCTTTTATGAAAAAATACGCAATACCATTTCTCCTTTTTTTCTCTCTCTCCTCCTTTTTTCATTGGGAGTTTTCCTTTTGCTGGGTTCCTTTTATGTTTTCTGCTTTGTGTCCTTTACAACCACCACCGCAGACTTATGACAAGATTACATTGAAATTGGGAGATGCATTATTCCACTCTGCGTTCGCGGTAAAGTCCACTTTCTGATGGTTTTATTAGTGCTGGTTTAAATAATAGTTTCATCTTTTTCCTTTAAAAAACACTCGACCGTATTCTTGATGTAATCCACGGTCTGCATACATCAGGTGAAATAAATTTAAAATCAGATAAAAGGCACGTCTTTCACGGTTGACAATTTATAACATTAATCTTTCTCTCGTGCTCCAAATCTATGTTGCTCTCGTACAAACTATCTCACAAGCTGTCAAATTTCATTAATTGTTCTGTACTGAACTCTAACATAAAGTGAGTTGACAAAACAACAAAGCATTTCAAGCAGTGGCAGTGATTACATGGATGATGGCTATATTTATGTTACGATTGTAATTTGATCGGAAGGATGTTCAAAGGCAAGCATGACACATTTTAGAATTGTAACATCGCAAGCGACAACAATGTATTGTGCAGTATTTTGCCGTAACTCTAGCATTCAACTGAACATGGTAAAATAGAACTCTTAGAAAAATTCAAGCTTTCCAAAAAAAAGCTCACAAAGGGAGGGATGAATGTGTAATCTTATTATTATGTGTCCTCCGTCTATTCTTTTTTCCATGATTTGGCTACAACCTTTCTTTTTTGGCTTTGTGCTGCTACACGAATCAGGTCAATCGACTGCATGACTGCTTGAAACACATTTGAGTGGAGCAGAGAAGCAAGAGCGGATCGACGTTGTTGCGCTGTTGTTGCTTTTGTTGGTATTATTACCACGTCCTGAAAACATGAACGCGCACAACCCACTTATGTCTGGAATAAAATCCATAATAAACCTTTGCCCTCTTTTTACCAGGAAACCTATCAGACAGGCAGGGAAGGAACATTGCACACAGCAGCGTCTGTCTGTTTTATGTATTGAGGCTGACTTCAGGATACAAGAGCACTTCCCTGTTTTTTATTTGGTATTTCTCCAAAAAATGATTGGACTCCACAGTTGTTAGTAAGGAAGAACCTTACGTTGTGATGAAGGAAACCTTCTCCAAAGAAGACAGGAAACTACGCTGGAGATCCCTTGTCGTGAAAACTGTGAAGGCTGTCCTGTACGAAGATGAATTAGTTGTCGCAATGAAGGAGACCTTCAATAAATTACACCATGGTAAACTACCATGAATGCGGAGATTTCCTCTACACTCATCACACACAACAACTAATGAGCCTTACCAACGCTAAACATATTCCAAAACACCTCCAGCCTAAATTTGTTCCGGATTAGAAAAGTACGTAATATAACATGTGTATTTGGAGGTGACGTGCAGAGAATTTGACGGAAATAACTGAAAGGAGGGCATACATATACTGTTGAGTTAATTAAAATGAATTTTACCATCTATATAGTTGATCTTTTAAAAAGCAAGCAAGTACGGAAAATACAGAGTTTTCCACCCACATATGCACATCCTTGTGCAAGAATGCTCTGGTTTTCTGTTGCAATGTGATCTGGTGTGATTATAGAAGAGAGAAAGTGAAATGGCTTCATCGCAAATCCTGTTAATGTTAAAACTGATGGAGTAAAGATCGAAGGAGCTTTACTCATAAATCTAAGTGAATATAAATTGTGATTCTCAACCAAGAAAGAGTCAGAGTACACGCACGAGGTTGAGATCCCACGACAAAAATATGGTAGCCTTGATCTGCTACTGTGCCTATCTTGTCAGTGCAGGTGGTGAAGCTTTCCTTTCTCGCCTTGAAATTTCTAATCTCCTGATTTTTCTTTGTAGATGATAATTCTCGTAACTTTTCCTTCCCAAGCCAGTGCAGTGGACTGCGTAAAAGCAAGTCTCAAAAGCTTTTATTGACTAGAGACAGACACAAGGCTTATTTCCACTTTCACCTTTTTGCTCCGGACTTCGTTGACATTCACTGCCTTCATTTCGGGAAAAAGAAAACGCCAAGAGCTTGTATACCGCTGCTAAGACTTTAATGAGTGATGGACGACTGCGAAGTTAGCTACAGTTTTTTTGTCTACTATATTGTGGAAATAAGTTGCGTCGTTTTTTTAGATAATATAAAGAATGCTGTGGACCAATACATATACGATGACAATTCCACGTAATTCCCTTGCGGTGATAATAAGAGTAACCGAGGGAAATCCCTTAAGTTCTTTTCATTTTTGACTGTCTCAACTGAGTAGTGCCAGCCAGTAGATGGAAAGTCAGACCGCTCAAAGAAGCAACATCATGAACAGAAGGTATAGTGCAGATAAGTTACTTCCATTCGCGGTAAAATATATTAAGTGTTTATGTGCAATAGATCCGATGTCCTAAGGAAGTCGAAACCAGAAGAGAATAAATAAATTCGTGGAACTCGACCACGAACTAAGCTGTTGCTGTCAGATCCGTACACAGAGAGAGGACAAAGCGGCGGCTTCCAGGAGTGTCACAACATTATTCATGTTCTTCGGTTCGTGGAAGTCCTGGCAGTGGCAGGTGCACTTTCCTCTCTGTCCAGAAGTTGCGACAAAACTGTCCTTTTTGGCAGTGAAGGAACAGTTCGCGCAGAACAGCATAAGGTAGAGTAATAATTATTATCGGTGTCTTTCTTTTGGAAGAATTCTTCGAATTCAACAAAAATTACTTCAACCTATTGTTCCATTGCGCGTCAGCATCAATTCAACGAAATTTTATAGAAATATCTCCATTTTTGTGATCCAACATTCTCATTTCATCCAACATTCCGAAAACAAATAACTTGCACGTTTGAAAGATTGAAATGGAACTTTTTTCACAGGTGATTTATTTTATGGTAGTAAATTTCAGCTGAATCCTCATCCTCCATCAATATCACCAACAGAGCAGTTTACGACGACGCTCGGATATCATTTTAGGGAACACTGGGAAAAATTAATTTTCCACAATGTCCTTTTCAAAAACCTTTCCCCTTTCTCAAAAGAACGTGGGCAGAGCCGCTGAAGTAAGCATAAAAGGAGCTTCAATTGAACGAATTACCAACTGTTATATCATCGTAAAGCTAACGGAGGACATTTATTAAGTCGTTAAAAAGTTTTTTTTGATGGGTTATGTTATTCATTCTCAGCCAAACACTAAACTAGAAGGGTAAAAATTGATCCAGCAGGCATGTACATACCTACCTATGTATGACCACGTACTGAATATAACTTCTCCTTTTGTGACACTGTCTGGGTCAATATTAGACTTGACTTTAGCCAGTGTATTTTTCTCCTTATGTCTAACTTCAATGAACTTGCTCTGCTCGTAGGCGTTTTGTACTTCTACTTCATTCAATATACGTATGCATGAGCAAGACCAACGGTTTCCAACTGTGTCTTTTTGTGAGTGCATCATTTTCGAAAACTCAATCCCAGTTTTTTACAAGCTACTAGACTGAAAAACCGCACTCCTTTTTCTCGTTATTTTTCGAATCGTTTTCCAAAATACAATCTAATGAACGAGTTCTTGTTTGGCACAACATTAGGGGACAGCTGGCGGGTATCCACTTTCTTGTTCACTTCTTTCCAAATCTCGCAACTCCCACACAGAACCATCCTTATTCCTCAGAAATAGTAGGCATGCAAAAAATACAGTCGGAAACCTCCTGACTCTCACAGCTCACACGCACTTTGGTACATATCACCACCAACAAAATTTTCGACCAAATATAGTATAATATGCGCAGATCGTGAAAAACTGGATGCACATGAATTTCTAGAAAAAAAATTAAACCGAACGAATCAGCGTTCAGTTAAAAAATACCTAGACACGAAGCATTCCTGGAAATAGATGGGGCTTCACATTCACAACAAACCTGCTTTCGGTGCTTCACTGTCCCAGATTTCAACTCAGTCTTTTTCTCTTCCCACTCGGCACTGAGAAAAAGCTGCGTGGTAAGCGGGCATCTGGTTGATTAAATTAAAACGTTTAGCACCCTTACATATTCTCCAAAAATGCTTTGGGAGTTTACGCAGGAAAAAAGACTTGTTCATGCTTTTTACGAGACAGGACTAAATACTCAAAAAGAATAAGTTTCTATTTACGAGTGAGACCTTGTCACATATTTTCAGTAGGTAAATATATGTATTTCTGAATATACTCCAGACAAATGTGTACGGCTTTGGTATTTCAGATTTTCAGAGAAGAGGAAAAAGGAGTGATAGCAAGATTGAGCTTCTTCTGACAAAGGAAGAAAATGGCTGTGAAAGTTGTACCGTAGACTTTCTCTTTCCATGCTACGTGCAGCAGTGCACAAAGCACATGTCCTGCATTCACTTCTTCGTACGTCTAGATAGACCAGTGAATGCACCGTATCATCATCACCGAATGAATTGGGAGCGGAACTGGTGGCTGAAATGGATGTGTACATTGTACATTATGCATGCGTATCATAGAAGAACGCATGCATTCTGTATAGTCCATACCAAACTAGAAACGGGAGGTCTGCGAAATGTCACATTACACTAAGTCAGTTTTGTCCGCAGTATTAATATCCTCCATTTTCCATTCTAGAAAATCTTTATACTTTGTATATCCTCCATTCCCCACGCTGTAGACTGTCTACTATTATTTTGTTGTGAATATATAAAACCAGATATCTTCACATTCCTACACCCATTCCCATCCTGAGATATTTTACAATCAGTATGCATATTACTTCAGAGCTTCTATTTGCGAACTTTAGAAGTTCGCAAGTGGTACATTCAGACGATTTGAAATGGTGAGTTGATGTATATATTATTATTATCTGTTATCATCGTCGTCTTTGTTGTTACAGCGTATCCCATCATAAAATTACTACGGTTAGAATCTATCTGCATTGACTGAGATAGTGGCATGATGTTGGTGCTTATAGGTACTATTATATAAGAAGTGGAGTTTACATGCACAAAAAATTCATATGTTAATGACACGGAAGGATAGAAGCGTCCAGGGCCGCATCCCGCATTTATGTATCCATTCGCTAGCACGCCACATTTTCCAAGAGTCTTTACAAAAAGCAGTAAGGAAAAAGAATGGTTCCTTCCCCGAATGAGTCGCCGCTGGTTTGGTTAATAGAGCGATTGGAATGTTTTTAGAACTATTATTGCTCGCAGTAAAAGGAGTCCGGTAGTTACGCTAACGTAGATATCTATACACAGCGACATTTTCCGCTCATGCTAAAATAGGAAGATCCTTTTGAACCATTAAAAATTGTTCTTCCTTAACACAAGGAAAAAGGGAAGTAGGCCAGTGGAGGAAATTGCCCGACGATGAACGAGTGAACAATATCTTTGAAATGGTAATAATGTCACTCTCTCCAGCTAAATCCAGTTGATGCAATTTCTCTGTGGACGAAAATGATCTCTAGTGTTCAGTAGTGGGGGTAATGACGTTGATGACGAAATAAAGTTGCTCTGTCTGTTGAAGTGAGAGGCATTAATAGGTTGTAAATTAGTAATTCGCAGTTCACGATGTCATCTTGCTTAAGCTTCAATATCAAAGTGCTGTATAAACACTTTTTAATATCGTTATCAGGTTTTATTTCACAAACTTCATATAACTGAAATACCTACACTTCATGTACGCGCGGTGGTAAGAGAAAGTTTAATTCTTTTCTACTTTCTGTCGATGATATTTGAGATTCTGACCAGGGACATGGTCGTAATCAAGATACATTACATACGGTTAGAGGAAAGGGGAAAGCAAAATCAACAGAAAAAGTAACACGTGTAATGTACAGGCAACAAAATGAATGGACACTGAAAAGTAAAATATGTAAAACATGAAAATGTGTACAATTCTTATAAATTCTATGCATGTAGGCAAAGAAACCTTTCGCAATAATCGTGCGTACACGCTTTCGTAGTAGTCGTGCGATCTGTGTTTGAAATCACTTTCAGCTTCTCTATTTCAAGTAAACCATGAACAGGAAAATATTACCGAGTGAAGTGATGAGCTACCAAAGGTATGCACTACATATAAAATACAATGAGTTTTGTTGTTGATCATCCTGGACATACAATATTCACTCACATGTCGAATCACTCAAGAAAGAAACTGTATAGCATTGAGTTTAAGATGAATGGAAAGATTTTCTGGGATCCGGCATATCAAGGAATATAAAAACGAAACAGAACCAAAAACCAACTCCGTGGGAGACTCAGTCAGAGAAAACTCCTTTTCATTTGTCTGTTTACAACATTTGAGTGAGTAACTGAAATCGGCAGTCTTTCCACTCTTTTTTATCTTCCACATTTTTATTCAAACTGCTGGTAACAAAGTGTTTATAATTTTTTGTTGGATACTGTATTTATTTGTACCGCATGGTATACAGCTTTTGAACCACTTGTGTCAGTTACTCAAGTAGGAGCCACATCGACAATGGAGAGTTACTTGAAGTGGTTCGTAAGAGCAACGGAGAAACCCATGACCGTTGAAAACCATCTTAAGCAGATGGGGAGCTGTGTAGCTGTCCATCCATATCTTCTGTTGGTTATTTCCTGTGAGTGATACTCATGGGAAACGGGAAAAGGAAAAGTTTGCTCTCTGCAACATCAACATCACGCACACAACAACAGTAAATGCATACAGCAACAATACTCACAAGAAGGAGCCGAGGAACCAGCTACATAAACTAATATGGAGATGAGCACATGAGCTCGCCTGTTCTTAGTTTTCTCTTGTAGTGACGCGACCATATATTTATCTCTGTCGTTTCTTGTTAGAGCAGTTATAAAGTAAAGTTTCCTGTGAAAAAGTGCAAAAGGTAAAAGAAAATGTACGACTAGACACGGAAAACAGTTATAACAGCGGTTATACTGCTTTTTTGTTCTTGCTGGCGCCGCCGGTAGTTTCAAATGGTACGTGGTGTAGCGAAGCATTTTCTTTGAAGATGTAGCAAGGGCCAGACTCCACTTAAAGTTTGGTTAAGAAATCAGATGGTTTACATTTTTCAGTCTCCCAGTCTTCTGTTTTGTTATTAGATGCATTACTTTCAAACACATCGTCTTGCATAATGGCAGACAAATGTACGTATGTGTACAAATATACAAACTGAAAATAAACCTCGCGGGAGTGATACTGTCAGGTACATGCATAATCCGTATAAAATGGAGGCAGAATGAGGGCTACCCATTAGTGACTGCGGAGGGGAGAAAGAAGCGAGAGAAAAATCAGATTCATTTTTTTCTATCATGGTTCCCTACACACCCCGGAATGTTACTTAACTTTTCGAACGTAAAATGAGAAAGGAAAAGTTGCAATGTGAATCAAAGGAATAATGGCAAGTCGTAACTGTATTGTCTGCACATAACTTGGTGAAAGTAATCATGACATACACAAGAAGTAGAGCGTGCTCATTGTGCATACGCATGCTTGGCTATATATGCATACCCACCCGTCAACAGAGATAGGTCAGCCGTGCGCCAAGGGACGTATAAACGAGTTAACCATCTTTTCCTTCAATTACCTGCCAATTTACAAAGTAATTGGAATCCTTTTGGCAGGGGAAGTTCAGCGTAACTTTCATGATAATATGACTAATCCAATATCATAAAAACTAATTTTATGTTGCACAACAAAACGGTCTATATAAGTCTGTCAAATGGTTTTCGCTCTACTGAACTTTTTAGGAGACCAATTAGTTTCAATAAAAGTAATACCGGCGAAAGAAAACAGCGTGTTGCTAGATTATTAAACTGAGAAGAAACTTATTCGCTTATTTTATTCGCCTTGGCTGACTACAATTTATTTTATCAATTAGCTCAACTTATTTGATGTCCTTTGTACAGGGAAAGCGCATAATAAAACCTGGGGTGTACTTTTACAGCACAAAACTGAGCTTGGAAGCTGTCCACAGTTAAATAAATTGAACAGTGGTCTGTCGCGTTTCTTTCATATCAATTCCGAGAGAGGTTTGAAGGAGATATATTTGTCTGCGCATTTAATCTTAATCTATTGAGCACCCTTTGACACTGACATATTACTGTGCATTTGATACCTTCTGTAACATCAGCAGAAAGAACCTCTTATGAATACGACGGGGACATGTAATTGTTCAGGAAGTTTGCTCATGCTCCCCGCCTCGGTTTTCAAGACATTCACACGTAACCACTCATACTCAGTTTGCGGTTGTTACTTTTCTGTGATGATGATGATGAAGCCGACGATGATGTAGTAACATTCTTCCTGTCACGAAGCATTTTAACGGATATAGGGCTGACTGGCTGACACGTGCGAACAGAAAGCTATCTAATTCAAGTTTGTTGGTATTGCGTGCGAGTAAAATTGAATTTGCGGTATTTTATGGGAA
>JAHZNF010000140.1:0-19409 GCA_027744215.1 Troglopedetes dispersus | reverse complement strand
AAAAAACATGAGAGTTAATCTGTGTATCCTCTGACAATAGATTCCTCTTAAACTTTTTAGTACTCTTCACCATCCTCCATTTTCCATGTAATTCTGTCGGACGTTGGCGTTTCCCACATTTAAATATTAAATGCACACTGTCATTCACTATGCATGCAAAATAAGGGGTCCGCGCAGAGTAAATATTTATGGAGAACTTGAGAAGAGTTTTAATATCAGCTCTTGATGGGAATGCAATCTTCCATGGAAAGTTTTTCCAGCTGATCTGCTCCGCTTAATCCTGTTTACGTTCGGAACACTCACTGTCGACTTACCCACATGAAAAATACATTCATACTAAAAAAAATGTGAGAACCTATTTATCAGGATGAATCTTTTATTTTTCCTTTGCCAACTAAACCACGTACTTATATGCATATCTCCGTGTGCATGCGTCAGTCTGCATCGCTCCATTTTTTTTATCTTTTTGTTCTGATAAAAAAAGTTCGGAGACTTGACAAGTGCAAGGAAGCGATGTGATCTGATGACTGGAAAATGTTGTTCCTGCTGCTGGTGGCGGCCGCGGCAGTGATGTGATGATAATATTTCTCCAATGAAGGAGGGGATGGGCTGATGAGTTTGACTGCTCTCTTGTAAAAGCAAATAATATATGTATATTGTGGGCAACTTTTGCTCTCAACAGCACCATGGCTAGATTGTTCATCATTCATAGACAAACTTGAAAAAAAAATCCTGGCTCATCATCATTTTCAGGATCACTGGAGTTCCTACGTGATCCACTGTAAAATTGTAGAATGTTGGTGAGCGCACACTTTATATTTATTCCGTATTAAATAAAGCTCAGCAGAAAATTATTCAACATCCTCTCTTCCACTCTTCTTCGTCTCTGGGAATGGTGATCACGAATTCATTTAGGGTTTCCTNTCCACTGTAAAATTGTAGAATGTTGGTGAGCGCACACTTTATATTTATTCCGTATTAAATAAAGCTCAGCAGAAAATTATTCAACATCCTCTCTTCCACTCTTCTTCTTCTCTGGGAATGGTGATCACGAATTCATTTAGGGTTTCCTCGTTTTTAATACCTATTATTACTACAACGTGCTCTATGCAGATAAGAAGGCGAGGGAAAACGCAGGAGGAAAAACTGGGTTGTGCGTTTAACGAGCCCAGTGAGCACATTCTGTAAATGCGACTTTTCCGCGACTGTTGTTCCCCATTTTCTCCAAGGACTCTAGGACTCCCGTGTTGAAATGATCTGATTTGAAATGATGTAAGGTATTCCGAGTGGGTATCATCACGAAAATTACTGTATTTGTGTGGCGAATATACATAAAGGCATGTATGCAAAGGTACATACATTTATTTATAGGAGGTTTTAGGGAGAGGGAAACGATGAGCTACAATAATTGACTCTGCTCTGAAATATGCACTTGATTCCCATGAGTGAGCAGGAAAAGCTCCTGTGTTAGTCAGGAGTGGCTTACAAAATTTTCGAAGGATCTTTCTATTTTTGCTCTCCTTTTTTTAGGCTGAAAAAAAGTGTAGGTATGATATTCCCCGTTATAGCACTCACGTGGAATAATAAAAAAATATTGGAGCATGCATGACTTGCAATCTATGTATTTAAGCAGGAAATAGGGCTTAAAAGCACAGACAATAAAAACTACTTTTTTCGATAATGGGTGTATTCTACGGACATGACAGTGAGTCATAATGGTTCTATTTTTTTTATTTTTGCAGAGCCGGAAGACACGGTAACCTTCTCCGGAAATGGGTCTTTCACTGATTTCTTTCGGATGTTCGTTCGAGATGGAAAGAACATTCTTGTTGGGGGCAGGTAAGCTACTAAATATGTATAACAATGTTCTACTATGATCTCAGTGCTCACTCTTGTCTGCTTCTTATTAGTGGATAAGGATGTACTGAGCTAAGAAAATTAGCGATTAGCTCGGCTAATTTTACCATGAAATCAGCCTCCTCAACAAAATCACTGAGAATGACAGAGTTTTGGGTCAACTTTTGATAGGAAAGGAGCAATTTTTTCGGATAATAAATATAAAATGTTATAAGAACGAAATAGATTTCATAGGGAAGGAGACACAAACTGGGAAAAAAGTTTTTTTTGGTAGAAGAGAGGTCTGCACACGTCGTTCTCCTCTAATCAATTTGTCCTTGCCCGAAAAACTCGCCTGATAAGCACATAATATTATATTTTTGGATCTCGTGAATTAGACACTGTCTTGTTTACTGCCCCTTATATAATCTAATTGTGGTGGATGAATTGAGGAAAATGAGGAGAAGACACGAGTTAGTAAATACACAATACTGACATTTGAGTAAGAATGGCAGTGTGTGTGTGTGTGTGTGTGTGTGTGTGGTTGGTTAGACTCGTAATAGTGGCCACCTTGTTATCACGATGTTTCATCTCAAGCTCCTCGTTTGCTCTTCCACGATAGAATTTTTTTGTTTTTTTTGTCCATATATGTATTTGTACCAATTTTTATAAGACGAAAGATGTCGAACAGACCAAAAAAACACATACAGATTTATCTTTTCTCTCTACACGGCAAATTGTTTTTCGCTTCACTATAGCAGAAGGACACAAAAAAAAGTTTCCTGTTAACCGAGACAAGGTAGGAAGAGAAAATAGTGGAAGGAAGTCAAAGCAATGTTAGACTCGTAATAGTGGCCACCTTGTTATCACGATGTTTCATCTCAAGCTCCTCGTTTGCTCTTCCACGATAGAATTTTTTTGTTTTTTTGTCCATATATGTATTTGTACCAATTTTTATAAGACGAAAGATGTCGAACAGACCAAAAAACACATACAGATTTATCTTTTCTCTCTACACGGCAAATTGTTTTTCGCTTCACTTTAGCAGAAGGACACAAAAAAAAGTTTCCTGTTAACCGAGACAAGGTAGGAAGAGAAAATAGTGGAAGGAAGTCAAAGCAAAAAGTACACAAAGAGGGAGAGAAAAACCACAACACAAAAGTATATATAAACACGTCCACATTCTCGCCATATATCTATGTAGAATATATACACACACATACATTTTTTTTCTCCAATATCACCTTGTTGTGGTAGGCGTGCTTCCTTGCTATTTTCCCCGAGTCATTTTTTTTCCTGAGTCTTCTTCCGGGAAGTAAGTGCTCACTTTAACTGTGGTTATACAACAAAACCCGGGAAACTCGAGGAAAGAAAGAGGGAAAGAGATAGCTCGGTGTTTGTGTTTCAGTTATTTCACTCACTCAGTGATTTGTTGGATGGCTGATAGTTATCAGTTGATTGGACTGGAGGCTATATCGTTTATTTCTCCTCTTTTTCTGCTCATTACAGGAATGCTGTCTACAATCTCACCGCGGCTGGACTTAAACTCAACCTTGTAAGTAGAAAAAATCTCTTTTTTTCCCTTCACTGATATATGTGCTGTCATGATGTTTGTAGTTTGTATCTATTACGTGGTTTCCCCTATAAAAACAAGGAAAAAAATAAAGGTTTACACAAGGTTAGGAATGTGTGCATGGATGGTAAGGTGAAATGTGGATGCATGCGGATAATACGCTGTCTCATCCCTTTTTTTATACTGGGTTTTCTCAAGATGATTATTGCTTCCCTGTCGAGAAAGTACAAACGACTTGCGCTAAGATTATTATGGCCATAATAATATATAAATGGGAAGGGGTTGAGGGAAAAAGGGATCTTTCTTTTTTTTACTGTGTGTGTACATCTGCAGTATAAAAGTGGTTCTTCTGGGACGAGAGGACGACCTAGTCAGAGTAAATGGTCTGCAAGAAAAATGTCATCAGTTGTGTATGTGTAAGTACCTGTCTACGAGATGTGCGTAGTTTTGTCTGGAAATTTGAAACAAATAATGTTCCAGGGAAAAAAAACAGGAGACATGTTTTAAAACTTTTTTTTTCAGCCCAGACGGTTGAGAAATGACAGAATGAAGAAGTGGGAGGGAAAAAAGGTTAACATTTTTCTGCATGACTTTTTCTTTGTCTTCTAGTCCCAAAGACCATTGACCCTGACTGCCTTATTTGAAGAAGAGAAAAATAGGAGTTTAAGGCTTATCTTTTTTTTGTAAAAAAAGGAATATTTGTTTTCTTGGAATACATTTAGTTATGTCATGCTTTATCTTTTAAGTTGCGTACTGCTCAGAAAAGAAAGAAAGAAGGGATGGATATCAGTGAGTCTCATCATTCTAGCCACAGAAGAAGTTTTAACATTTTTAAAAGTAGCAGCTGGCATATATTCTTTTCGAACCTTCCCTAATTGGCTCCTCTGAAAATAAATGAGGAGAATGGATTTTCAATGGAACTGGCTTCATCTCTCTTTCTCTTCATGAATGTTGGAAAAGAGAACGTAGATATTTGGACACCGAGGTGCAATCCAGAATAGTAGTTAGCCTTGAAAGAAGAAAGAAACCCGGGGTAGTAGTAGTAGGAATGCTGTTGAAGGTGATTCCATTTTTAAGTTTGTTCTTCTACTTTCGTTTCCACCGCTCTAACTATGTTTTGTACTACTTACCTTCCACACTGCTCACTTTTACGGCTCCTTGAAGTTATATGACTTTACTCTCCTTTTTTTCGTCTCTCTTTTTTTTCTTTCTCTCTGCAAAGAATAAAAATGGGATCGAAGAGGGAGCGAGAGGTTTGTTGTAAGTGTTAGAAGAGGGGTTTTCCTTTTCCTGCCTGATCCTTTTGTTATTTTGATCACGATTGAGCTTGCATGAGGTAGGTCTCCAAAGACCTCGCACTACATTGCACCACTGCTGCTGCTGCTCCGTCTTCCTCTTTTTCCCCCCCAAAAAAAGAAGAAAAAAAACGGTCATATTATTTTCATTTGAATGTGACTCTGAGCAAAACCAAGGTGTATATTATACCTCTGAGTAGAGGAGAGTAAGTGAAGAAGAAAAATATATATATATACGTTATATATTGAAGAGGAGATCCCATGTTGCGTCATTTGGACAGATGGAGAAAAAAAAGAGAGCGAGATGATGATGTTTTGAGAATAGCACATGAAGCCGATTTTCCCCCTTTGAGACAATGTCTTAGAGAGAGAGAACAGCGTTTCTCTCTGCAGTATGCAGTGTGTACATGTGTGTGCAAATACAGCTATCACCATCCACCATTTACTGAGAGAGCCTCACACACAAACACTCCCAAGAAGAAAAAAAATATTTTCAGGGAAAAAAGGAAGAAAAAAAATGTGGAGAGAGAGAGAAACGATTGAGATTGGAAAAGAAGAAGAAAAAAATCTAATTTGTCAAGTGGACAAGGAAAGAGACAAATCGGTTCCTCCGTAAGTTTCTCATTCTCCTTTTCCCGAAGTGTGCATAGGTAGGAATGAAATTGTACGTGTGTGTGTGTGGGCTCTCCTCAACTTTTATATATTTTTTTTGGATGATGACGGCGAAAAAAAAGTTATTATTATGGCTTCACTTATGTACATTTTTCTGTGATGAGAATAAAGTCAAAAAGTCAAGTTTCAGTGGGAGTATGATTTTTTTATATGTGTGTGTTCCACAATGTCCTCTTCTCGCAAGAGAAAAAAAAGGTTGGTGGGTAGTGATGACATTCCGTTGTTGGTGTGTCGACTCTGGAATGACTTTCAAGAAGAATAAAGAGGGGGAGAAAATGGGGAAAAGAGAAAGTATTTTTTGACAGCATCATCGTTGAAAGTAGTTAAACTAGGGAAAACTTTCTCCGTATGCTTTTTTTCTCTCGATGAAATATGAGAATCTTAATGTGACTTATTTTTATTCTCTGTGATGTGTGTGCGGTTTTCTTGATTTTTTTCTTGTTTTTTTTACTCAACAGAAACTGGAATGGTACTCGGATGAGGATGACGTCCAAATGTGCATCACCAAAGGGAAGGAACCGGTAAGTGACTGGCTATTTTTTACATTTTGGTTGAGATAAAATAAAAAAAAATACATCTAACAATAATAAAACATCTGTCAAAATCTGTCCTTTGTGTACAATGTTGGAATAGAAGCAGAGCCTGTTGTAAATTGTCTCAGTGTCTATTATTATGAATGACGTTGACTTTATTATGCCCTTTTCCTTCTGTTGATGACACTTGATTTCTGGGGACGAAAATACTTGCTCCCAATTTATACCTCTTCTCCGTTTACTCCCTTGTCGTTTTCATGAAGTGTGTCCTTTTGAAAAAAAGGAAAAATGACTATGGTCACAGTAATGATCTCATGATTTGGAATGTGTATGTGTGAGCATTAGATTACATGGGTCGTATTTTTTATGTGATTGCTGCATGACTTTATATGTGTACGCTTTCCTTTTCTCCTGTGTGTAGGAAAATTGCCAAAACTACATCCGAATCTTGAGTGTGGTCGGGCCAGGGAAAATCCTCGTTTGTGGCACGAATGCCTACAGACCAAGATGCCGCAATTATCATTTAAGTGCCAATGGTCAACATTACACACAATCCGGAAATGAAAAATCCGGTCAGGTGAGTTAAAAACAAGTGCGAACAAGAAGCTGCGTTGGGGTGTGCGAAGTGGTTGACAAAACTGGCTCTACTTTCTAACATCGAATTTTTCCCCTTTTTCCTTATTTCAGGGAATTTGCCCTTACGACCCAAAACACAATAGTACGGCTACTATCGTCGGTAAGTACTCTTGAAAAAGAAAAAGAAAACCAACCGCGACGCTTATAATTTATCTCTTTCTTTTCTTTTCTTCTCCATTCGCCAAACATTGCATTTATTAGCAAGTGAAAGTGGTATATTAGAATAATAACATGGAGCGATTAAAGTGTGCGAGAGCGAGCAAGGACGCGCCTCTCGAGTCAATAAAAAAGTGAGAATATTATTATTATAAAGACCCACATAATGGCTTCAAGTGACAGCTTTGCCCATTTTTACTAGAAAAAAAAGAAGTACCATGCCTATAAAGATTTTTTTTTCGAGGATACTGCAATGATTGGAGCAGCGCTGTTGTTGGTAGCAAAAGAACATAATATAAAATAATACGTGGAAGCCTAAAAAAAAGTTTGGCATTCAATTTGAAAAGCATGTTGCAGCAGCTAAATATAATTTCTTGAATGAACCTCTCAACCTCATCACATTACCATCACCACACCACCACCACAAGCACAGCAGCCCATTTTTTTTCTTCTCCTTTTTTTTACTAAACTGCCTCCTCAACGACTTCACCAGGAATCAGTATGGGTCAAAAAAGCCTACTCCTGCTGCTGGTGAAAGCAAACGACTCAAGAACTTAGACATTATGAAGGGGGTCCTTGGAAAAAAGAATATATTATAAGGGCATGTTGTAGCTATTATGCAGTCACTTAGGTTGCACACTTGGCCTAATGGGGAGGGAAGCGGAGCATGATGTTGATGATGATGAGAAAGATCATAATGCTTGTCAGGGAAGGAGATCGTGCTACATAATGTACTACTTACCATACCAAACATCTACGTAGGAGAGCTCCCTTCCACTTTTTTTTTGGCTCATGTCCTGGGGTGTTTGGTGAAAGTGGTTGGCCCATGATCCTTTCTTAGATTTTTTTTCTGCAAATTGTGTGTGCGTATAATATTGTGTCTAAGATCGTGCTGGGTTTATATGGCTCCTTTCTTTTTTTTTTCTTATATTATGGCCCATGATGATGATGTTGGTGATGATAATAATATGATTGTGGTGAGGTGATGTTGATGATAATGTTTGTTGGTTCAGTTTACTGAAAAAAATACCCTGCTATTTTTTTCTCTCTCTTTCTTTTTTTTCTGTGTTGATGATGATGACGATAATTTCATTGAAATGTTTCAGATGGAGACGTATACGCCGGCACAGTTGGTAAGAATTGTTTCTTTCACATCAATCCTGATCGTGCCTAGTTAATTTGAGCTAATTCATGTTTTTTTCTTGGAAATGCAGCTGACTTTGCCGAGGTTGATCCGCTGATTCACCGATGGGACTCTTTGAGGACTACTCAGTATGATCTGAAATATCTGAATGGTAATGACTCCCACTTGCCTCTCCTCGTTCCGTATAAAAAAAATGTTCTCTCTTGTCTATTTAGTTAGCCTCGTTAGAATCTCATTGTTGTTTGGTGTAGTCGGAGTCGTCTCGTCATCGTAAAGTAATAGGAGTGCACTATCTTCATCGTTGATGGGGTGCATTTGTCTCCCGAAAGGAACTGAAAAACGAACTCCCATTATAAGATACTCGCCTAAAATACTTTTTCAAATGAGCCTACTCTTTTTATGGATAATATAATATACACATTCTGCAAGTCTACTACACACAGTTCCATATCATGGAAGACAGAGCCAAAAAAATAAGTCCAGCTAGTTCCAGTTTTTTTTTCTAGTGGTGGTAATGGAGTGGGAGTGTCTGTATATACTACATAGTACTTCTCTTGCTCTCCGTTACTTTTTTTCAGTCGTTTATAATGACGCGGAATGAGATCCATTTTATAAACCGAAACGTACAATATAATGCCTTTTGTGTTTTGATAAAACGAATAGTTTTTTTTCCGAGCACTTCTACATTACAGCTGGAGAGAAAAAAAAAATGAAAAAGAAGGGAAGGGAGAAATGCCACACAATTACTACTTTGCTCTCCTATCTCGATGATGATGCGACTATACTACTTCACAAAGAGTAAAAGCTAACGTTTTTTTTTGGTGTTGACTATAAATGTATATAATAGTATGTATGTGTACACATAATGCGTTATATATAGTCATTACTCTTGAAAAAAAAACACGGAACAAGAGTTGAGACATTTACACTAAAGTGGTTTTCTTTTTTTATTTTTCTCATCTTTTTTTTTTCTTGTGTTCCAGCTCCCAACTTCGTTAGTTCTATGAAATACGAAGATTTTGTCTTTTTCTACTTTCGAGAAACCAGTGAAGAATACACCAATTGTGGCAAGGTAAGCTTGAAGAGAAAAAAAATGCTTCCTTTTGTATTCCTTCTTTATTACACTTTCTGTCTTGTTGAATATCTACAATTAACTCCGTACGTTCGTTTATTCTGCACACAAGGAAAAAAGCCAACTTGCCTGATGCTCCCCTTCATTATAAAAGTCTTATCGACCTTTACAAGAAAAAAAACCTGATGATGATGATGATAATATGTATGTTGATGATGAGAAAAAAAGGACAAAAAAAAACGTCCAGGTTGTGTAATAATGGAAATGAAAGTTTATGTTGGAACAGGAGAATCTCCTTGAATGCTTTTTTTTTTCTTTAATCTTTTGTGGCGCAGAAAAAAAAACATTGTGTATAGTAGTATAAAAAATGAATGAAAGTTGCTACTGGACAGCACGCACAATAACGTATTACATATATGCCATCGGCAGGTTGTTCTTTCTTTTGTGAGGTAACAAGGGAGCACATAATAAAGTGGATGAATGAATGATCCACGGAACATGTGACACAGCAAGAAAATAAAAAGACTTTGTGTGTGGGCAAGTTAGACCAAGGAAATCAAATTTTTTTGTGACGACGATGATGGGAAGAGAATTGTAATTGGGGCTTTGTGAAACTCAATTGGCTGTCCGTGTAGTATTTTATAACAGATTATGTAAGGGTCATAATGATGAAAATATTCTTTTCCCCTCGTGAAATTTTGTAAAGAAGCATTGTGGTGTGACCACATTCATTCAATATGTTTTTTCACTCAATATGGTTTTCGGGGAAATAAAAAAGGTGAGGTTGGGTGACTGGATGTTAACTTTTGGTTGCCCACATTCAACCTGACAAGTCATAAATAAGCGAGCGGCGAAAGTTGATTTCAGTGTTGCTCATGTTGTTTATATTATTACTGTCTATTATGAGGAGAAGGTCTCTGTTATGATTTATTATTTAATATGATTCTCCTTATTGGCTGTCCGTGTAGTATTTTATAAGAGATTATGTAAGGGTCATAATGATGAAAATATTTTTTCCCCTCGTGAAATTTTGTAAAGAAGCATTGTGGTGTAACCACATTCATTCAATATGTTTTTCACCCACACATATGGTTTTCGGGGAAATAAAAAAGGTGAGGTTGGGTGACTGGATGTTAACTTTTGGTTACCCACATTCAACCTAGCAAGTCATGAATAAGCGAGCGGCGAAAGTTGATTTCAGTGTTGCTCATGTTGTTTATATTATTACTGTCTATTATGAGGAGAAGGTCTCTGTTATGATTATTATTTAATATGATTCTCCTCCACAGGCAATATACAGTCGAGTAGGTCGTGTGTGCAAAGGTGACAGAGGCTTCCCTCGGTAAGTTTTATATACAAGATTTCTGCTCTCTATACTTTCTTATTCCCATATTTGATTAATCTTGTATTTGTGACACAAATAATAATGTGAAAATGGTAGCTGCGAATATGGTACTGTTGGTGGAGAAAGAGATTTCTGACATTAGAGCTAACAGTAATTAAAATTTTTCTTTTTGATTCATCAGTGGAAGTTCGAGGAATCGATGGACGACCTTTTTCAAAGCTCGCCTCAATTGTTCAATCCCCGGAGAATTTCCTTTCTACTTTAACGAAATACGTAAGTCAACCCAAAATATCTTATTTACTCTCCAACAAAAAAAATATTAGATAAAGAACGTCGTGTGTGTGCACATTATATGTATGTGAATGTTGGCAATGAACATTCATTTATGTTCCTCAAAAGAAGAAAAAAAACATTTGACTCTAGTTTTGTTTCCTTTTATTTTTCTCCCAAAGAGAAGCTTCCTACGCAATCATTTCCTAACCCAAAATATCTTATTTACTCTCCAACAAAAAATATTAGATAAAGAACGTCGTGTGTGCACATTATATGTAATGTATCTGTCTGAATGTTGGCAATGAGCATTCATTTATGTTCCTCAAAAGAAGAAAAAAACATTTGACTCTAGTTTTGTTTCCTTTTATTTTTCTCCCAAAGAGAAGCTTCCTACGCAATCATTTCCTTTTGCATTTGATACACTTGATATGTATGTGTTTATACAAGTTAATTTGAAGAGGAAACCTTAAAAAGTGTCTCTATTATTACTCCTTCTTGGCTGCAACATAGAAAACTGTAGAAAGCATACGAAAAAAAAGTGCAGACTTGCTGCGCTCCTTTCTGGTCATGCTGTCACGTTTATATTGGGAAATTGTTTCTGTTTCTGGGAACTTACTGTGTAAACTTAGTACTCTTCTCCTGTGTCAAGTATTCCTTCTGGTTTGAGGTGAAATGCTTGTTTTATCTAGTTAATTTGGTCGTTTGTGGAGGGATATAATTATGTTCAACATCCGGCAAAGAAAAAAAAAGCGGATGGGCTTCTTTACTTTCACTTTCTCTCTTTGACAAAATAACAAGTCACCTATGTATATCTATTCCCCTCTAATTTTCTTCTTTCTTTCATGAAAAAAAAACAACAGAGGCGTCGTCTGCGATGCTTCCGGTATCACAGCTCGGTTCGGAGGTTGTCTATGGAGTATTTACGACGGGAGTGAATAGCATCACGGGCTCCGCCGTCTGTGCATTCAAAATGAGGGACATTCTCGACGTGTTTGATGGAAGGTTCGGTTTTTTTTTTTCAAAGTCTTTGTTACGCAATAAGTAAATTAGCTATACTTGCTCTTGTATTGCAGTAACTCTGTTTTTTTTCTATTTTAGGTTCAAAGCGCAGCAAAGTGCCAATATGCACTGGTTGCCGGTTCCTCCAGAAAAGGTACGACCAATTTTTGAACCATTACCATTCATCTTTCTGCTCGTGTGGTAGGGTGACCTCGGATTACACACAAAAAGGGAGAGTTTTTTTTTCTTTTGAACCCGAATTTATTTCATGGGTTTTTTGTGTGTGAGCGAGCACGCATTCCTTGATGGAATGTTTGAGGCTCACAAACACCCACATGGTTGAGCAGTCTAACGCTTAAAATACTACTACTTTGAGAACATGGATAATTGATGATATTCAACTGACACGAGGATGGTTGTTTTTTTATTTGTTTTTCTTCTGCAGGTTCCTGAACCGAGACCAGGTGATTTATGACATTTTATGGCAAGATTTGAGTCTTCGGATCAAACCGATGTACATTTTGCTTTTATTGGATATCAATCATTTACAAGGTTAACCAGTGTTTTAAATTTTTTTTTCGAGATAGGACTCTGCGTAAATGATTCAACCACGTTGCCCGACCAGTACTACATTTTCGTTGGGGGACACACGTTGATGGATGAAACGGTGCAGCCCATTATGGGAAGACCAGTACTTACCCAGGCTTCAGAGAGTCATCGGCTGACAAAAATTGCAGTTCACACCAACGCCACAAGTAATTAATAGTACATTTAAGTAGAAAGTTTGTGGTACATCTCTCTCAAAAGTTACTTCATGTTTTTAAATATTCTTCTTTTCAGCGCCCGACGGTCAATCATACGATGTTCTCTTCTTGGGCACAGGTCAGTCATGTGGTCAATATATACTTACCTATGTGGGCTTTTATATATGTGATGTGTACATAAATACTGGGTATCAAAGGGGAGTGTTTCTAAAAGGATGGAAAAGTGAAAAGAGGAAAGTTACAAGCATTTATCATCCAGAGAGCTGGGCTGTGTGAAATGAAAGTGAGGTTATCCCACTGTCTTCGTATCTCCTGTGTGAATTTATCTTGTGTGAGGAAGAGAAGAAGAGCACAGAGGAGGAGGAAATATTATATACGTACAATTCTCAAAGGATTATCTTGTCCCTTTTGTTGCAGATGATGGGAAAGTCCTGAGCATGGTGAACGTTGGTCGGGAAGCCGTGAAAACGGTGTTGACATGGGAAATGCAGGTATTTAAGAGCCCCGTGCGTGAGATGTACTTCCTTGGTGGCTCTCCCCCAAAACTGTTAGTTGGGTCGGACCAGAGCCTAAAATTAATGAATGTTCGTCAGTGCTTTACGTCGAGCATCAAGTCGTGCAGGTAATATTACCCGTAACCGTTTTCATTAGTCTAATGGAAGAGACCTTTACTTTGTCGGCATTTTCTCCTAAAACTAAAGCTTAGAGCTTTCCTCTAGTCAGATAGGTATCTCAGTTTTTTTTGCAGGAAGGGAAACTGTCCGTAAAGCCGCTGCTGAGTGAGTACAGTAGTACTCTTTCGAGATTTTAACGGGTTGTGTGTATTTATAATGTGTGCGTTATAGGAGAAAAAGAGAGTAAAAGTTGATATTTTCTGTACACAAGAGAAGCTTTAGTTTCAATTTATACAAGAATGTCTCTAATATCTACGATTTTGTGTGATTTTTTTTTCTCAGTGACTGCGTCGCTCTGCAGAGTCCGTACTGTGCCTGGCGAACACGAGAATCGAAATGCGTCACAATTCCATTAGATAGACCTATTTCCCGACGAGATTATATACAGAATGTGTCCACGGGAAATCATTCGGATTGTCCTAAGCTAACAAATAGCATTATTTCCAACTCCATTCCCATGGAACAGCACAAGAGCACCTCCAAAGCGATAGATTCAACTGGGAGTCAAACTATCAACATTTTGTCAGATAATGGCCAGTCTAATAAAGAGGTAATAATAAATGTTTGTTTTTCAACGGAAGCCTCTTTCCTTTACTCCTTTGACATTTCACCTCGTCTCCTTCCCTTCTTTCACCACGGCATCTGCTGTCTCTTCTCTCGTCTCCTATACCTATATAAACTATATAGTCGAAGTAGAAGATCTTTCATTTTTTCTGTGTACCTTAAGCTTTGTGTGTTGAGTGTGATGAAAGCAGTGGTGCAATACTGAAAGAATCTGAAATTGCGACATGTTTGTTTCCAGGAAGTAAATGAAGTGTCCGTCGTCGTCGGACCAAGACGGGAGTCATACACAGCAGAAACTTTGTCGATAGCTGTCGGCGTGGGATGTGTACTTGCCGTCCTCTTGGGATTCATTGCGGGCTGGTAAATTTATTGTTACTTCGGATAAGCAATATTCAATTAAGAAGAGGGGGGAAAATTAGGAAATCAATATATTTATTTACAGGGGATGCGCAAAAAGGTGCAGAAAGGAGCATGATAACATTCCGTACCCGGATACGGATTATGAGTACTTTGAGCAGAGACATAATTTGAACATTAATACGTAAGTGCTTTTCTCTCTCTCTCTCTCTCGAATATTTTCACATGTGTGACGCGACCCTTTACAAAACTGACGAAGCGATGAAAAGATTTTTATTTTTGGTATTTAAAAAAGTTTTTTCTGGTGGGGCAGCGCGTGTATAATATCTAATTACACTCATAAAAAACTCGAATCTGGCACCAGCTGTACCATAATGAAAGACATGCTTGCGAAAATCTTTTTTTGCAGACGATTGGTGGGTGAGGGGAAGGAAGAGGCGACATATGCCGAGCCAGTGCTCGATGGGAAGAACAATTCCAGCGTGTTGCCTCAAGTAAATCATCAACCAGACCATCAGGAAACAACCATGTTTCACTTTGCCCAACCTTACGCAAGAGATTTGTACAGGTGAGCTGAGTTTTCCTGTTTTTTTTATTCTTCGAAAAGGATTTCATGTGGACACCACCGTTAATGACACAGCTTTTTTTTTTAAAAAAAAAAGAAGCAAAAGTTGGAGTGTTTCCGCGAAAAAATATGTTTTCCAATATGGAACTCATTAAAATTTCATTAATTCGACAGATTCGAAGGAGATTTAAACTCTCGGGGAAGACCCGATGCGTACGGTGTGAGACCAGGTGGAGGCCTCCACTTGGATGGATTCGGAACTGCTCACAGATTGCCCCAAGGGGGTCCCAAGCCTAATATACCTTTGAATGATGGTTACGGAACTGCAAGATCTGTGAAGAAAGTTTATCTCTGATTTTAAGACCTAACCGTTGTTGACAAAATGAAGGAATAGAGAAGCCAGCATTTCTCCACATCTTTAGCAAGAAATAACTCTCTCGTGAAGAAGACAAGAGGAAATTTTTTTTCCTCCTCCTTCCAAGAACGACAGTCAAGCTCTCTCAAGCATCCTACAACTTGTACCGATATTTATGTACACACTTAGCCAGATCACATCACTTCGACATCATCTTCTCTTAGTCACAACGTGTTGGTTTTAGTATAACAATGTAATAATGGTGTAAAAGGTTTTAATATCGTAAATTATTCTATAACAAAAAAAAGAGTGTACATACACTGGACAGCGAGAAAAAAATGTTTTAAATATAATTATACTAAATCTAGTGTACGACAACGATGCTGGCTGACTATTCCTTCACACCATTTGAAAGTTATACAAACAAAATAATAATTTATTACTAGGAAAAAAAGTCTCATGAACACAAAAAAAATAAACCGTTTCGGATTTGTACTCCTTTTTAAGAAAAGACTGAATAATTCAGTGGGAAGCAGGCAATAGAATCAAAAGGACAAAAAGAATCCTCATTGTATGTTATGTACTCTCGGCAAGAAAGAAAAATGAAAAAATATACAATTTACAAGGCCGAATTTCCCACAAAAAAAGGCTCCTTATATCTTACTAATTATACTTTTAATTGTTGGATTGTTGAGGTCCTTGACGTGGAACGAGAAACAGCAATTAAACTATGTGCAATTTTCCAATGACTGTTACATCAGAACACTATGTAATGATCGCGATAAAATAATTTGTTAGTGTAAACTTGGTAAGGATCTAATAACAAAAAAAAAACTTCTTATCGATGATAATATTTCTAAGAAAATGTACTAAAGTGTACAGATAGTGTGTGCATGAATGCAATATTATACTTATTCAGCTTAAGAACGTGAACATTACTTGTGTGTAATTAAGTTATTACTAGTGTAAAAAGATTTTAAGACATATTATCTTATTCCTTTTACTTAAGTGTATATCACGACGAAATCGCAACATTTTCAAGGAATGAGTGAATCACGACGACGAAGCGGTGACATATTCGTAACTAAACCTCACTCAACATCGCACGTAAAATATTATTATAGGAAATTCACCAAAGACCGTCGTCACTTGTAATGATAATATTATTATTGATATTACCATATTTATATTTCCAATAAGATGAAATGCATTTGATCGTGTATTTAATAATTAGTGTAGTATAATTGCCAGTACTGTGCACACAACAAAAGTCAACAGCACTCTACAGAAATTATACATAACTTAGTTGTTACGTAATCGTAATTTTAATATTTGTAATACCATGTAAAAAAACGTATATGAGAATCCCACACACAAAAAATCCATGTTTCCAGAAAACATTTTGCAATAAACGTGGGTATATAGAGTTGCCTTTCCCTTGTTCATTTACAAGTACACACTACTTACACACACAGATAAATTCTAAGTACTATGATCACATATAAAAGGTATATAGTTTTGTTGAACGATAACCACTTAAATGGAGAGAAATTTTATGGTGTAATAACAAATTTGTAGATTAGAGTTTGCAGTCATCCTCTGATTGAAATATATCATCAAGAACGTCTAAGCATAATTTTGTTCTCTCGGAAAGAATACAAGTTGGTTTGTAAAATTTATGTGTAAGTAACGCAAAAATATGTAATAAATAAATAATGTGCAAGTGGTGTGGTGTGGTGATGCATGTATGATATTCAGTGCCGATGAAATCTAAAATTAGTTGTTTCATGTATGAAAAATAATTTAATGATAAGACATTCAGAATATTAGATATACCAAGAGGATTTAAAAAAAAGCGATTTCCGAGGTTGGCTACAAGGAGAAAGGCAACTCTGATGATCAGTCACAAAAAAATTCTGTTGTTGTATTTACAGCTAACCAAAGTAGTTAGTTACATTATAATGTCAGCTCTCAGAGAAGTTGTTGTGATCCTCCATGCAACTCAATAATACACATCAGAGTTTTTTTAATATTCTAGTCGTCTAGCCAGCTGCGAACTGCTGCTATTATAGTATCTTAGAACAAGAACGGAAACAAGATGATGATGGTGTACACTATTTGTAAAAGTTGCTCTTAAAGTCGTTTCTTTTAAGCCGCTAATTTGTTACTTTTTTGTTGTTGTTACTGTTGATGTATTTTTTAAACCGGACAATGTGGGACGCGACGGTGGATATGGTATGAATTTTACATGAAAATATGTTTCGTGCGGAACATGCTGATATTATTTTGTATTCCATGAATATTTCAAAATATCCTCTCCGTAAAATTACTGAAAAGAAAAAACCGCAGCTAGCCAAACCAAAAGACTTCCGTCGACGTTTAATTTTAAACAAAACTGTGTACATATGTGTGTAGATAAAATATGTACCGTATTTCCCCGGAAGTTAAATATACCCATGTGTACTCATTACATACACATAATGAATTATTCTGTTTGGTTGAAAGATCATCTTACTCACTCGGACAAAAAAGAAAGAAAGAAAGGGTCAATTTGTGCTTTTCTGCTTCATATTTTGTAATCTTACTTTTAATTTTTACCTTTTAGATAATAATATATGCTTTATCTCATTTGAAAATAATCTCCTGGTTATTTCAGCAAATTATTAGTTCAGGAAAGAAGAGCATTTATTCGTTTTGTTATCCTGCTGTGATAGCATACTTGTTTTAGTTAAAGAAAATTGTATAAAAGCAATTGATAGAATATAGAAGCTATTGCTGATAAAAGAAATTTCAAAAGACAAAAATGTAAGGTTGCAGCGCAGCAGACCGCAGGAAATCTAAGGAAAGCCCTTGCGCTGCGAAGTATTTGTAAAGCTGGTTGGGAGTTTATGAAGGAAAATTATGAGCATGTTCAAATTCAACTAGGTTCGTCGTAGATTTAAGTAGGTTTGAAACCGTTAATCGCGTACTACACTTCGTTGCATCTTTCTCTTTTTAATAATAACACCGCAACAATATTTTTCCAGGGGTGATGAATGTGCATAAATAAAAGAGGTGGGGACTTATTGAGTTCGGACGCTCTGTGGGAAGGTCAGATTCAGATTTAAATACTCATTTTTTACGACGACAAGTATGTAATTTACCAAGCTTAGATCCGGTTTTTTGTACGTGTTTTAAATTATTTTACAAATCTACAAAAGAAATAAATAATATCCTCCTTCACTGCATAAATAGGTATTTTCACGACGATTTTGCACCGCTTGTGTTCAGTTTCTTATTATTTTGTTGCAAAGTCATAATAATTGCTTTACTCTGAATTAATTCAGTTTAGGAATTTCATGCAAACTTGAAAAGTACACAAATAATAATTTTTAAACATTGCAATGCAAACTACATAATATTTTAGGATGTTTCTGTACGCATAAATACTACTATAATTAATCAACTTTGCATAATAATATATTTCGATACAAAAAAGAAAGAAAGAAATTACACAAAAATTAATTGCATTTAATTTTATGAACCAAGCGATACGTATATGAAACTATAGTGTGCTTCTCTCTTCAATTAAATTACCACATTATTATTCAAGGCTTTACGTCATTCACGTATGTACACACACAACACGATATAAAGACGACGAATCTTGTAATAATTTGATTAACCTAACGACAAAGTGTAATACGAGTGTAGTTTATGTTTAGCACTGTTTAATCTGTGTAGACGATACGTATTTACGTACTATACTGACCTGTGTGTAAAAAATAGCAAACTTATTTAAGAAACATTAAAGTTCAGAGATAATATGTAATTACAGATCATGTTACTACTTAATTAATTAGCGTGGAAAGTTTTTATAAAATGATACATAATTAGTTTGCTTTGCAGTCAAGAAAAAATCAGTAATGGTTAATTATAAACTTAATACTATTATACGTACATACTAAAGAAACCACAACAGGACGGAATACAGAAAACAAAAAGATAATTTTTCGAAGACAGTTCTCTTTTAATGCACTATAAACAAGATTATTAATTATTATTATGACTTCGCTTTGGTCACTGCGAATTTTATGCGAACCAGTAAAAATCTGTATAGTATAGTAAGTTAGTAAATTTGAAAAACTTTCCATCTAGACTACACACTTTTAAATTGGTTGACTCAAAGCGACCGGAATAATAATGTGTTTCGTGTATATAAATGAACACGTTTTATCAGTCTCCCACCACCCACCTTAATAGCAGTAAAAAACTTGGTCTAATGTTCATCATAGGTGAAAGAAATAATAATTTTGGAAGAGTATAGATGAGACGACGACGATTTATCTGTTAATATTATGCGGTACGTGCCGATATGAATCCTAAAGGCTTTAGTAATGGAAATATTGACTAAAATATGTTGAAACAATAAATATCGATTTATTCATACGACAGAAAAGTTATACACGCTTGTCTGTAAATTGTCTTTTCAGTTATGCAATCATGGATCATACAAAAAGGAAAATTGTTTGAATATGTAAATTGCTTTTTACTTACATACCTTGCATACTGTCGTTATCATATTTATTTGCACAACAAATAAGATTACAACTTCAA
>JAHZNF010000139.1:0-12218 GCA_027744215.1 Troglopedetes dispersus | reverse complement strand
AAATTAAAGGGGAAAATAACAAAGAAAAAAGAATTCATCCGCAATAATTTTTACTGCGTAATTGCTTGAAGAACAGATTATTACATAAAACTTGACTGGACGATGATTAGAGGAAATGGCAGAAAGGCAATATGTTGAACCAAAATGCTGGGTTCCGTTAATGCCCCTTTCAAAAATCCTGTGACAGACTGATTGCTTTCCAAGATAAGTTGCTCTACATGAAAATGAATGGTTCATGCATATCTAACGTTTCAAAGCTGATGTTAAATGAGGATGGCGAATTTGGCGATTAGCATTCCCGGAAACGGATATTTACCTATGCATACAATAGTTTCCCCTGTTCTTGAGCCCATAAAAGTTCTTTAAAAGCCCATACGATGTGAAAGAAAGGAAACACGAGTATGTCAGGACAATAAAACGCAGTCTATCTTTTATGGAGATTTAATTGCACAATGTAGTCATGAAAACTAAAACTTTAATGACCAAAAGGACTTATGTTAGAAAGGTCAGGCTATTTCGCGCCGGTTGTTCAACTTAGATGTTGTAGCAGATAAATTTTTTTACAGCGTACAGTAAAATTACACCAGTTGTAACTCTGCTTATCTCTCAATTCTTGAACCCATTTAATATTGAACAGGAATTCTGAGGTCTTTTCAAACTTCATAAAAGAAGGTTATGACTCTAACACTCTTACATACAATGACGTAGATCTAATAATAATGTAGCTTTCTGATTGCCCATTCTAATATTAGAATGGGCTCCGTGAATCCATCAGACTTTGGATATTTTGCAGTAGAAGAAACGCTTATCTGGTCTTTCTTTTCTGAAGCAGTCAAAGTAAAGGAGAAACATAAGCTCGTGCACACTCATGCATTTGTATTGATCCATTCATTATAAAATCAGAAATTAAATAGTTAAATATGGCTGCACAAATTTGATGCGACAAAATGGACATAAAGGGAAGTATAAGAAATCAGTTCAAAGTGTCTTTAATACGCACCTACACGCTTTCAAAAGAAGTGTAAGATTAAATAATTACTGAAAGGAAAATTCGTTGAATGAATACAGCTTCTGATTAGTATCTTCGTAAGGAAGGATTACTGCGTAGACATAAGTATACTTTCACGCAAAAAAAACTTTTAAAATATTTTATTGATTAGTGGCATGTTCATGAAATGAACACGCACGTGTAATTACTCATGTACTGATTGTCCCAGATTATTGTCCTCTCCATTACCATGGCCGTAAATGGGAGAAAAAAAGGTAAATCCTAATTTACGCCGCTGTATGTGCTCTCATAAACGCCGTAATGTATGTCGTAATACATTGGGTAATATGCGCGTAATTTACGTGTGTAATTTACGGGTTGAATTCTTAGCAATAGAGCAAACTCTCAACATTAAAAAGTACGAAACAGAGAGTTTATACGGCGGCGTAGATTAGGATTTACTTTTTTCTCCCATTTACGCCCATGGTAATGGAGAGGACAATAATCTGGGACAATCGATACACGTTATGACGAGTTGGCGATAAAATAATTGAAAAGTACAACGCTACCAACTTGGACCCAATAACTGCTTGGATGAAATGTTCAGATGAATCTAATTACCTGGTGGTATTAGCTAATAGCAATCATTCGTGAAAACTAAATTTCACAATTAGATATGTGTCTTCCTTAAACATAAATACTTAAGAACTAAACCTATCTTTTAATTTTATGAGAGTCACTTACTTAAGAACAAGAATTCACAATTCATACATTATAATCGTTTCAAGCATTCCACATTGCTGCTAACTGCTAATATCACTTCTGAAAACTCATTATTTAAACCGGAGACATGATTTAATCGAATTATGTTGGTTGACAAAGCGTATTATTACGTAAAAATATACTTTAGGAGGCATTTGCGACATTTTTGCACTCACTGCGGATCTACCTATGGAATACAGGCAAGCCGCTGGAAAACAGAAACAACGTAAACGTGTAGTGGCTACNCACTCACTGCGGATCTACCTATGGAATACAGGCAAGCCGCTGGAAAACAGAAACAACGTAAACGTGTAGTGGCTACCGACGCAACGCACTGCATTAAGCCATGAAACCAATTTGTAGCAGCAGCATAGAGTGAAGGAGAATCAATCAATTGGCACTTCATCTTGATCTACCTATCCTTGATCCAATTAAGATCACATTTTCATACAAGATCCACACAGCCGAAGCACACCGGTAAAGGGAACGTCGATATTTTAGCGCTATGTAAATAATATACATTTTTGCTAAGGCACCGAGAAATCTTTTTTTAGAAAATTTGACTAGAAAATGGATTTGCTAAATTCGGACTTCGTACGCAATTTATATTACACACATCTAGCACGATTTCTGAATTGAATCAACATCACTATCACTTTGTAAAGTTAACTTACCTGGAAACATTGTTGCGATATCCTGTCTTCGGCCTGACACTGTGCACTTCCTGAGGTAAGCTTGAAAAAACATAATACGCGTTCTGAATTGAATCGACATCACTATCACTTTGTAAAGTTAACTTACCTGGAAACATTGTTGCGATATCCTGTCTTCGGCCTGACACTGTGCACTTCCTGAGGTAAGCTTGAAAAAACATAATACGCGGAAACGGACCTTGTCAGGCCTGGTCTCTCTCCATTTTCCACAGCGTGAGATGATGTCGATGTGGACACAAAATTAGCTGCTGTTGGCTTTGTTTGATGAGCAAGCTCCGATGTTGATGCAGATGAGATCTTATGATTACACACTTTCTCCGTTTCAACCATGATGCTGCCGGGTTGAGTATATAACGCACCTGGTCACCACACTTTACTCCAATTTCGTATACAAACTTTCAAATACTACCTGAACATATGAAGTTTCCAACTTGAACTACTGAGTTTACGTTACATATTGATAAAATTATTTAATCAAGTGCAGAAATGCTGCAGGCAAGTTTTAAATTATAAAAACAAAGAAAAAAGTCACAATTAGCACTGGTCACATTTGCAATAGCTGTGTTTATTACTTTCATTGGTTTCAAGAAAAACACGAGTGCACAAAGTTCGGTTGCTGTGCACAAAGTAAAAGTGAGCAAGTGAAAGTTTTGCTGCTGCGATCCATCCCATCTCGAATCTCATCATCCGAAGTATAAAAGGAATTATGCAAACTTGTCTCACATATTCACACCTTCGCTTTCAACCCTTCACTACCCATTTATTAATTGAGTGCATTTGTGGAAAGGTAGTGTGTTGTCGTGTAGGTGCACAAAGGTTGGTAATAGCAATGTCATATCCATTTATCACCATTTTGTGAAACAACGATACACAACCAGCCAGAACATAATTGCATGCGCTGGAGTAACCTATGTTTTGCGAGTGAGCCTGAGATTTCGTGGTCACATATTTTTCGCGAATTATGTTTCATGATTATGACGTTTATTCACGAAACAGGCCACCGCAAATTTATACACTGATTTTTATGTAGAGAACTAATCTTGTCTAGATTTTTGGACCTGTGTCGACACCAATAACTCAGTGTGCCTACCTAAACGCTGTCTAATCGGATGCATACTGAAAACTATATATTATTGTGCTTACTCTCAACAGCATAAATAAATATATGTAATAATAATGGTACTACACAATTTTCTGCATTATTACAATTTACTAAAGAAACGAGGCAACGAGCAAAACCAAAGGTGATATTTAGGGAGGTTGTATGAGAGTGTATTCTGTGTGGTCAATAAAGAACGCGGGACCTCCAGTGCATTCCACAATAATAAATCCATATTTCCACTGCACTTGGCTTTCCAGTTTGTTTGTCGATCAAACGATTAAATCCGTGCTCTGCATTGTTTGTTACCAGTTGTGAAGTTCTTGCTCATGTTGGGAGTAAAAAACCTCCACAAAGCTTTGTTCATATTTTCATCAAATCTTCAAATCATATCCCCTGGTTTTCATTTTTTCATATCTTTTTAGCCTTTTGCTTTGGCTAACCTTTGGTTGCATTTACTTATAAAATAAAATATTATCTTCTTACGTGAGGGATTTTTCAGTTATAAACATATGATATTGGCAAATATCAGTGAGCCTTAAAGGAGCAAATGTGAGTTATTACATATGATAAAACACATAAGTTAATAGTTGCTTTTGAGTAGTCAATGTAGCGTAACTTGTTGCACCTTTCGAAAAGATAAAACTACGGCTTGGGCCCCAATGAAGTGCACAAATAGCTGAAGTATTGTTCAGCCATACAAAGAAAAATAACAATAAAAGCGAGAACAAAGGAGAACCTCGATAATTAAATGTATTGACTGACGAGTCTGGCCTATCACACAAGCCAAAAAATGTTTGTAGCCCGACGTTTGGCCCAGGCGACTTACATGGTGCACATATGAATATTTTCTTAATCTTGCATATGCGTGGGAACGTTCTCCTTGAAACAAATAAAAAGTAGTGTGCAGTGCACCTAATGCTTAACTCGTTTGGTAAATAAATTTGGATTTAGAAGTTAGGGGACAGTTACATTAAGCCATACCATACCTCTTTAAGATAATCTGATGACATTTTATGACCCCGTTCGTATTTTTGCATATTGAACCAAGGTTATTCACGTTTCTGGAATTTATACGTAAAAATTAGTTATAATAATATGTAATATTTGTACAATCCCGGATAATAATCCTGGCGCTATTGCAAAACTCAATACAAATTGCAATACAATACTTATAAGGTATACAAAACAGTATAAGCTAATGGTATAGTGTCAAGTGACACTTGCACCTATTTGTTCGATTTTACATATGTGAGCCGCTCGACGACATTATTGCATGTCATGGAAAATTTGCCTGACTGTATCGGTGAAAGCAATGATGCCATAAGATCATTACTAAAGGAAGTGCGATAAATGTATCGTATTACTTACTTCAGGCCTGGCTTTCAAGACCACGTCTCTCAATCTCAATCTCAATTACTATTGCCAGGTCAAAGTCACAGCTCTCCCCACAAAAGAAGAAATTAAGTTCATAATGAAAAGCATATGCTTTTCAGCAGTCATTATTGGTGTAGTAGGTATGCTGGGCTACGCATTGGCGTGGGGTCGCGGGTTCGAATCTTATTATACCAAATGTTTTTGTCCTATAGGATCCTATTTTTTTCTCCTATAGGAAAAAGTCTTTAGGATTGTCTTAAAATACCATAGCGTTTTCCTACAGGTCAAGTCCTATAGAATACCATAGATTGAGTCTACGCGGATACGCTACAGCCCGGCTCACTCCCGTTTGTGGAAGGCTGCCTGCTTTAACACTAGACAACCATCGCGTCTTTCTGAATTTATTATGCAATATTTAAACTAACATAATAAAAACTTGTTATATACAGAAGTATACATATAATATATGCTATATAACATTATAACCTACTGCAAGGTTCATCAGAAGAAAGTCTTTTCATATATCTATATTTTGATAATAGATACATGTTTTGTTCACTCATGCGGGTTTTCCCTTTCCTTTTCAAAGTTATGAGGAGCTTGAAAAAAAAGCAGCACGGCTTTAATAGAAAATATTGCAATTATGTTTTTTATTTGCGTACCGAAAGTTCAGTTCTTGTCGGGATGAAGGGATACATTACTTTACGTGAACTTAGTGATAGTATTCAAAGACCCTGAATTGCAAAAAATACAGTTGATGAAGTTGCGTCACATTACTCAAACTGAATTTATGTAAAATACTTTAATCAACTAGACGCCTTTTATTAGGAACAGAAGGCTTCTTATTAAATGAGGAAACATGCAAACGTGTAAATATTTGTTGCTTTCTTCCATACATAAGATCTGTCCCATTTTTTATTTGATTGCCATGCACGCGCGTGTTAGATAAATACTTTGAAAATTGGCACAATTGATCCTCGGAATGTAATGTCTTTCACCTCACTTGTACGTGTACCTGGATCGTGGAAAAAATTAGTCTGTCGAATTTACCCCCGGTTTTTACTGTCCCAAGTTTATTTAATAATGTTTATTACTACATAGCGCTTTTTATTCTTTATTTTTGTTTATGTATTTTTTATTTACATAGGTATTTAATTTAATCTTAAATTACGCTGATAGTGGTAGGTAGCAATTAAAAATGGATATGTAGAATTATGAATTATCATGTGCGGTTTTTAACAAGAGATAATTCCTGACTCTCTTCTCTGCAACATGTTTACCAAAGCCTAGAGAGTGCAAATTATGCTGTACTTGCATCAATAGTTAAAGTTAGGCTACGAACAATATAGAAAAAATAGAATTTGTGGTCAACAATATCCAAAAAGGAAAGGTAGCAGTACTTTGGGAACATCTCCTGTTATAAAGATTAAAGCAGTGACCAGGATTACAAATTTTAGGACACGTCCGTGAGTGATTTAGTTTGTACATGTGTCATTTAATCATTGTAAATGAATACCTAACAACAATACTCGCCTCCAACTCGTGCTTTAGTAAGCAAATCCATACAGCTTTGTATTATTGATGCTCAAGCTATTTTCACTTCAATCAAAACAATATCATGCGTATGAGAGCGAACTGCATTGCTTTCTTTGCCATCATGCCATACCTTATGTCACCCTTTATGCACTTCCTCCGTCCACTGAAGTGAGATTATGAATTTCCACCGTGTATGTTTGATTTACAATCAAATAGCAGTTTTGAGTTTTTTGTTGATACGTGAGGCGAAGGAATTTTTGTGTTCAAGAAGGTTATTTAGTTACATTTTGTATATTATTATGATTAAACCCACAAAGCAACAGTCAAACGTTGTTCCAGAAGCAGAAAACGAAGGTTAGAAAAGAATATTATCTAAATCGTACCCAGCTAGCTCTTGACTACTTACGATTACTGATACATCTTGTAGTTGTTTTAATTTTTGAACTCCTGCTGTTTACATATCCGGGATATTATTTGCTTTGTATTGTAGGTACTGTTTAAAAATACTACATTACTTGATTAGTATATTGTTGCGTGCACATGGTAAGCATTAATTTATGATAAAATTATGCCTACTAACCAAGTTTGTCCAAGACATTCCTAAAAATTGGTTTTTATTTTTGCTTTCACTGAGTGGCTAAACATCGTTATTAGGTTTAGGGGGATGGTGGGGGCAGTGGTGATTTGGTGGGGACAAACTTTTCTTGAAGTGAATTTTATTCTAATGCATTACACAGATTAAAGAATTTATTGCCTGATAAATTTCAGGAATGTACTAATCGAGTGAAGATTTTATCAATTTTCAAGAAAAATATATGAATTTCACACAATTTATCGAAAAGTTGGTGGGGACATTGTCCCCACCGTCCCCCCGGATGTTTAGCCCATGCTTCCACTTTCAAGAGTGACTATAATACAGGGACTAGGGACTCAACGTTTCTTCAACTTTGCATTATTACTATTATTATAGAACTATTTATTGCGAGGTTGGCATAAACAGCAGTAACATTAAGTAATTCAAATTGTTACTGAAAATTCAATCTGGAATTAATTAAGTAAGTTTAGACGTGTTTGCTCGTAATCATCATCCGCATATGGTAATAGTAATTAAATTTTATTCTGTTAACTACCACTTCTCAAAACCGTTTTAGATTTTGCACTTGATGTTGTTGGAGTCAAAATTTGATCATTCAGAAGCCAGGATATTTCTTTCAAGTTTGAAATAAAATTCCGTAAACGGAACTTTATTTCAAGTTCACAAGTGCAACAACTGGGAAGAAAATTTACTAAGCTGGTTGTTAAGTCGAGAAATTGGAATATTTTACAGTTTCATTTAGCATAAGATTTGTCTCGTCGTATTTCATCGACCGGCCACACGGTAGAATGCTAATTCAATTTCCTTTCCCATAAGCTCATAACAACATTTCTGCATGGTTTCTGCAGGACGCTCGACTAGGAGGATTGAGTTCCTGGTTTCGGCATACGTGACAGACCTGTCAGGAAAGAGAATAGACACCAATCTGTTGCTAAAACACTTCAGCTTGCACTTGTATGGTTAGGGTTTCCCAGCTGGGATGGAACTATGGAACAAGGCATTATAATATTATGGTATAATAGAAACCATGTGACAAGATTGCATAACAAGCGTGACAGGCAGTATCCTAAATGACAGGACAAGATTAAGTTCATACGGCAGTCAAGAAAGTTCTTAATAATGTAGTTTAATAAAAGTTGGGAATATTATAACAATGTGCGACGGAACAGGATCCAACTGCTCACTGAAAACTGCCTAGGGACTTTGAAAACTAATAGTAAGTACAACAAATCGGCAACTGTGTGTTCTGAGTCAGTTGTAACCTCTGACCATCATCCCACTGCACATCATATAGTGAATAGTGGTTCAATTCCGCGCAATTCAATGAATTGTAAGTGGTCCAATTTGCTCAATTTTGACTTTTGATAACTTATTAAAGACGATAACTATATTACTGCTTTAAATGTAAGTGGACACACAGAACATTGATAACTAAACATAAGCCTACTTCCACTATAGACTTACGAAAAATATTATTGTACACGTATAATGAGCACCCACTGATCCACCCGTTTAATCAAGTCGTTATTATCTCTGAAATATTTCGCTGAGATGACATGCCAAGAAACAATTTTATTTCAATCGCTAAACCATGGGAAAATGGCAGTTTAAAGAAAAAGGAGAGTTCATGCTAGTTCTATAGTGAGTTCACATGACTCATTTTATGATTGTGAAATCATACTGTTATGTACCAAAGCACAAAGTTGAGCGATCAATGCTCGGTGACTGCTGGGTTGTAATATAAACACACACACCACACACTTAAATGTTGCCCTAGATTATCTTTAAAAGTTTTGTATGTAAGAGGCAACCATAGCCATGTAGCAAAAGGTTGAGGATAAGCAAAATCACAAATGTCAGCAAGAGTGTTATCTCCCTCTCGGTGATTGGTTCAGCACGAAAACAAATTGGGTAGGGATAGTTGATTATTTTTGCACCCAACAACGTATAAAAGGTCATTGCGTTTGTCAAAATATCAATCGGTAAATCTAGAATTAAGTAAAGCTTTTTAAAACCAGCAATCATTGGAAAACATTGACTCATTTATTTTCTGCATTTGTTTGTCTCTTCAGCTGCAGCATTTTTTGTAGGATCTAGGTTCGTCAAGAAAGCAGTTAAGGCTGTGACAATGAATCGTTTGGTATACGCGTTTAATACAGAATGAAATTTTTTTATTATCTCTAAACTCCTAAAATAATTATTGGAAAGTACAACAATCGTTTCGACTTATTTTACAGAACTACACGCGGCCTTAAAACCTGACCTTATCGCTCCCGTCGTTGCGTGGCTCTGTCACGAAGATTGTGAAGAAAATGGCGCTATCATTGAAGCTGCAGCTGGCTTTGCTAACAAATGTATATATTAAAATATATTATATCTAGACCTACCACACGTTATCCCAAAAATTGCTTAAAATCATTTGCCGGAAAATAAGTCTGTAATTCTTTGTCATTGTCGCGTACTCTTGTGTATTTGTAATAGACCGCTGGCAACGTGCTGGAGGTGCTGTGTTGCGATCAAACCTGTCGGAAGACGCGACAATTGAATCAGTTCGGGACAAATGGTCAACTGTCACAGACATGAGTGTTAACAGTGACTACCCAACCGCACCTGAAGAAGCCATGGGTAAGTTCATGGACGCCTTAAGACTTCAGGAGAAAGGTCTCGGCGACGGAAGTGGAGTGACACGGAAAAACATGACGGAGGTACCATTTCCTGACAGGAAGCACAAATACATAGTGAACGATACTATACTTTACGCTTTGGGATGTAAGTTGATTCGAAGGTATTCTATTTTTCCAACTTTGGGTATTAAAGCTAATATAATAATGGCGCTGTGCATCCACTCTACCTTTTAGTGGGACTGCATCTGAACGACCCAGAGGGAATGAACTACTTGTATGAAAACTCGGAAGACTTCCGCGTGCTTCCCACCTTTCCTGTAGTCCCTGCTATGACTTGCATGTACGAAGCTCTCAAATTTCCAAGTTTGAATGTAGACTTCACCCAAATTCTGCATGGCGAACAGTATGTCGAACTGTTGAGGCCATTACCACCAGACACTGAAGTTACCATGAAGACCGAAGTTGTTGATGTCCTCGACAAGATTTCTGGATGTGTTTATGTTATCAGAGTCACCGGGGAGGATGACAAGGGACCACTTTTCCTCACAGAGTGGTCAGTGTTCGAAGTCGGGGCTGGTAAATTTGGTGGGAAGCGCGATACTGACAAACCAATCACAAGACCAATTGCTATACCAAAGAGGAATCCTGATGCTATCTTAGAATTCAAAACGGATGAAGGTCAAGCAGCCTTGTACCGACTGAGTGGAGACCTCAACCCGCTGCATATCGACCCAAATTTTTCTCAGCTCGGTGGCTTCCCTAAACCCATTTTACATGGTTTATGCTCATACGGAATTGCTGTAAGGCTGATCTTGCGAAAGTATGCAGGTGCTGATCCCAAACTGTTTAAGGCTGTAAAGGGGAGATTCTCGAAACCAGTTATGCCCGGACAAACTCTACAGGTTTTCACCTGGAATGATGGAAGTCGTATTCCTTTTGAAGTGAAGGTTAAGGAGTCAGGACAAACTGTGATTTCAGGAGGATATGTGGATATTCTTGGTCTAAAATCTAAGCTGTAACTTGTCAGTCAGTTCGACTCATTTATGTGTTGTAATGAAAAGGAGCCAGTTATATGACCATACAAATTATTTTTTAAAATTAAAAATCTTTCATTCCATTTCTAAATTCAAGTGATGTATTGGTATGTGACTTGATATTGAATGACAGATGATGCAAAATACTTCTACTTACATAGAAATAAACGCAACAAAACTGAACCAAAATCGTTCTTACAAATAATATCAGGTGAAATTTTTATTGAAGTATGTAATATATTAAATATAGTACCGCCATTATTATTAATAATTAGTTTTTATTTGTTCATCAGTCGAACTTCATCATAGTAATTAAATTATATTATACAAGAATAATAGCATCATGATATTACTTTTAATCTAACTAGACAAACTGAACAGACACCAGATAAAAACAAACTTATTAATTTAACACCACGAGCTCCTTCCACACACAAGTATTAAACCTCACTTTTGACAAAGACACAATTATGTAGGCAAATATTATTTGAGAACAGGGAACAACATTTTTTTGACAATTTATAAATTAACCTCCGATTCAATAACAACATAGAGAACCAAACAGTTAAAATATCGCACATCATAAAATTGAACAATGATTAGGAAATTCTTTCTTTAATTTGTAGTAGGCTCCCTTCCAGCAATTAATTTGGATCTAAAAATTAAATAATTGCATTATTTAACCTTTTTGGCATTTAACACAGCTTCGTACTTGGCCTTGCTGGAATGCCATAACATGAATGGAATGAAGAGTGGAGGTAAAGACATGATAGCGAACGCGGCCCAGTCCAACTGCAAAATAATTTAAAACCAAAAAGTGAGCTATCATTTCATGACCAACTTTTTTAAGCATTTCCTGAGGCTCAAAGAATGACTTAGTAATTACCAAATGTGGCGAGAAACGTTTGTCAAATTCCCTGAAAGGTGCAATGTATCCTTCACCAGGCTCACTGGAGTAACCTTGCAAAGTCTGCATTGAATAGAACAAAAACGACCAAGATTTAGCGACGAATATATTGAATCAGATATAATTATTCGATATTAGACGTGTGCATTATCATACTTCCTTGGACTCATCTCCGGAAGCATAAGAAATTTGAGCCGCAGTAAAGTTATAGTATCCAAATTTCAGAGGTTTCACGACCAACGTGTGGGTAACATTAGCGGCAGGTGGGATTCTGCCAAGATTCACCTCCGTTTGTCCCCCAACCACTTTGAAGTCCGGCCCGAAGGAAGTATCCTTGAGAACGACGCTAGTGGCGGTGACGGATCCGACGTTGAAGACACTGTATTTGATTACCACATCCATATTCTCCACGACATACTTATTCAGTAACTGTTTGGACACGAGAAGTCTTGCAGGGTCTTCTCCAGCACTTCCAGCGGTATTCAAAGTCCCTTGTTGACTTGAGCCAGTGTCACCACTAACTAGAATCAACATTGCTAAAGCGACCAACCCAGCTGTCGCCACATGACTACCGGCTTTCCAC
>JAHZNF010000138.1:0-11964 GCA_027744215.1 Troglopedetes dispersus | reverse complement strand
CCAACCAAGGTATTTCATTCTAGATGATCGCCACTACAGGACTGACTACCCCGTTAAAAACACATTTACCACAACACAGAAATCCAGAGCTCAGGTTGAGGGTCGTTCATTAGAATGTGGGAGAACGCTGCAGCACATATGCAAATTTTCCCTAATTTTTTTCAAAAAAACTTTAATGCTAGCATGACTTGCAAACTTCCCTTGTAAACACCAGAAGTAAAAGCAACAATAATAATTTTTAAAAATAATTTTGTAAAAGTAAACAATGAATGCCCCTCGTAGTACCGTCTGGTTTTTTTATAAAGTTACATTGGCTAATTTTTAATTCCTTACTAATGTAACAAACCAACAAAATATTTACTGGTAAGCTTGCAAATCTTAATTATCATATTGTTGACTTCATATTGAATTTATATTGTATTGACTTCATTTTGAATTAAAAGTGGCCAAACAAAAATTGATGGATAAAAATGAAATGATGATGTAAAGTATAAACTATAAGTATAGACATCCTTAGATACGCGAATTAATGTATGAAATTGTTGCTAATTAGGTATTAAAAATTAAACCAATGTAAGTCGATAAAAAATCCAGACGGTACAAACAACAGCCGGTCGTGCTTTGAGCCTTAGCCAATAAGAAAGAAGAGCGTCTTCCTTTGTTGGCAAAAATCATTAGACTTTTCAATGCTTGATTCCAACCTGTATAACACTTGCTGGTGAGATCAGCAAAATGCTAAAAATATGTTGGTCTTGAAACCTAAATTATATGAGCAATAAGCTGTAAGGGAAAGCATCAGTCCAGTGGGAAAATGGTTAATCAGCCCGTGATTTCACATGTAGAGTGCATGGGACAATGAACCATTATTATTATTATATAATTATTATTAGCCTTTATGGAAGATGTACCTTTGTTTTCAGCAGATTTCCTGGCGGAGGCCGTATAGGTTTTAAAAATTAACAAGTAATTTACCGGATATTTCGTGGCGAGTGGGCTTGGTTCACAGTTAATCATATTTTACTTAATTTGAATTCTCTGCAAACAATTTCTATGCTGCAATGTAAGCTATGAGTGAACCAGGAGATACGCTGTTTGAGGATTCCTACAGCAACTGGAGTGGATTGCACCCTCTTTGAAAACTTAGGAAAGAAGTAATGTAAACGATTATTATTGCGGATTGATGGATGGATGTAGAGATGAACAGCATGCTTCCTCTCGCATGATTGAGGGAGATATTCTTGGTAAACAAAGGTAGAGGAAATTGTCCCCTGTGCAGACGTTCCCCTCTGCTACTCACTCTTCCTCATGTTCGTTATCAACTGATCAATCAGCCGAATTGCGAGGACACAATCTTGAGGCACAAAGAGTGAGGACAAACGAGTATGAACGCTTCCTACTAACTTTGAGCGAAGGCGAAAGAATTGGAAATTAGTCAAGTTCAATCCGACATTGCATCACATCCGGTTTGCAGCGCTAAAACTACAGAAGATTCAGACGGTTAAGTTATTGCCTTACCTGAGCTATAGTTTGTGACACATAAAAAAGGAAGAGTTGGAGGAGACTGTTCCCAGGCGCGTTTTCTCTGCCTCCCGGATCGGACTCTTGCTGCACGAGTTTTGCTAAACTGTTCAAATTACAGAGGTGACAGCAAGGAATCACTCACAGGCTTCAGAATGATTTGGAGGAACGACTGGACAGGATTCTTTAGCGTCTACTTTAAATGCTGCTACTATCTTTGTTTGACGCCTCTCCATTTCGTGTGGGACAAGCAAGTGTCCCGCTACCGCGTTACGCGCAACCGTCTCCAAAGTGTAAGAGAAATTTTGGTGTTCATTATGTAAGAAGAAGGTGCCGCTTCGAGTTGAATGAATTTTTGCTTGGACTTGTGTGTAGGCAGCATGTCTCCTGCATTACGCGTTGCTGGGAGTGTGGTACCTGAAAGCCCTCCGCAAGATTCCACTGGACAGCGTGAACAAGAATCCGGATGTCTACTTCTCGCTCGCCTTCACACTCAACGCCTTGTATTGCCACAACGTTGTTTTCGCGACCATGTTCTGGAAAAGTGAGAAGAAGTTCTTGGCAATCCTCAATTTTGACAGTCGTCATTACGCCCATCCAACCAGGAAGGCATGTGACAAGCATTTAACTTTAATTTATTAATTAGAGGGAAACAAGGTACATATAGATTGCAGGCACTCAACTACCACGTGTTCCATACAGAACAAACTGATAGCCCTGGCGATATTTGGCGTGTTTACCGCGCTCCCCTTCCTCTACACGATTTATGGCCACACCACTCTTTGCTCTTGTCGCTGGAGTCCAACTTTTTTCTATCGCTGTCTAGTAGCTGAAGGTCACTTCACCTTTTCCTTCAATGGCCATAATGAAGCAGTTGGGATGGGATCGTGCGGAAGCTGCAACGAAGCCTCTCATCCTCCTCTCTCTCTCGACGAAATTTCAATCCTGAATGTTACTCTTTGCGTGGTTGCATTTTTGATGGAGAATGCGCGTCAAGTGTTTGGCTTCTACAATGACTTCTTTCCTCTCATCTGCGCTCTCAGCTTGTGGACCTGCATTGAGCCGATAAGAGACATCCTTCATTCCTCACACTGTGCACCTGAGCAGGCAGGGGAGAATAGTGACTCGTGCAGCTTCTGGAGTGTCTGTCCAGTAACTAAGGCTATCTGAAATAGCATACGGGTGAGGAGAAGAGGAAGCGACAATGAATAATAGTATGCTGTGCTTTTTTTGGCACAGAGCTCTCCTGCGTCTGCTCTCGAGAAGGGGAAGGAAGGGCCGAATGCAACTCCTGCTGAACAAAGCGAAGGGAAGGAGATGCTGGAAAGGTACAAGATTTGCAGGAGTTTCTCAAGGACAGTGAATTGGGCACTGGGAAGACTCCTCTTTGCCTACGTCTTCTCATCCATCATGTACCTCTCGACGAGCATGGATGCGATGCTCGTGCTGCAGGACTGGTTTGGCAAACTGAGGGTAGCCTTCTTCTTCTCCGTCTTCATTCTCATGTTTTTCGTAGGCAGCGAACTGGTCAATCAAGTAAGAAGGCTTTTAAACCTGACGAAATTGGTTGGCGGAGGACGTGGAGCAGGTGACTCAGCTCATCTCGTCTCTTCTCTGATTGCAGGTGGATGGACTCAGAACTTGGCTGTCCGATCCACTCAACAACAGCTTCCTCTCGGAAAGGAGTCTCCTTGTGATGATCAACGAGGTGGCGGCTAAACCTATTTGTGTTTCCGGGAACGGGATGTTTACCATTACCTACTCCACATTTATGACGGTAACAACAGCTTTTGCTCGGCCACGTTTAGTCAAGTTGGATGTGGTAAAGCATATTATATAATGTTTGTATTTGCACGCAGGTGATGACAACCACCGTCACCTTCTTTATTATCATCCTCCAGTTTCAAAAGTACGACAGGGAGGAGAGAGACATTCCACTCCAACTCAGGAATATTCTCAAAGAAATGTTGCACAGTGGAAACATCACTGCTTCTTCCCCTCACATTTCTCAACAGGAAAACTAATCAGGCTTATTGCTAGTAAAAGGCAAAAAATGTATTTTAATTTCACTCAAAATTGAAACATTAAAATTGCATTTTAACGCCCAACGATTGTCCATATGTCATTCACCAAAGAAAGCAATACAGATGCACCAAATTGCGATTTTCGTGCAACAATTTACGAATAATCAAGTTACCTATGCAATTTGGCTACGACATGGAATTTGAGAGTCTCAATCAGTTTTATTCAAAGTTCAACTTATATGCCACGCCAGCCGCTTTTACCTGTACTCTTACCCAATGAGAAGCTTACGCAAAGGTTTCGATCACGTTGGTTGGTTATCTTGCTGGTTAGTAGCATGTTTTCTTCGCTTCTCACTAACGAACATGAACACGTTGCAATCCACCAAGTTTTATTCTTTCAGCTGTCGTGCCGCCAGCCGCGTTTACAGGTGATCAATGATAAAGAAAATTAATATAGAAAATGATAAAGAAGTATTATGCACCACAAGTACAAAACCACCTCTAAACCGAAACATTGGATTCTTCAAAGGAAGAATAGTAATTGCAAAGATATCATTGTAGAAGAATAGTTTCCGTGGAGTAAGTGCACAAATTGCTCTTTTGTACTCGGTTTGGTGATTTTATTATACTGCAATTAGGACATTTTTAGAAGAAATGAAACGCCTTTGAAAGCTCCAAACCAATCAGAATTGACGTAGCTTTTCTCGAAAAAAATTAAATTGTCTGATCTACTGATATGTGGTATGAAAATATGCATGATTTTTAATTACCACAAGAAAAAAATTACCTCAACTAAATGCCTCCAAAACTTAAAAAATATTGTGGTGCGGATGATAAAAACAAAGTGTGAATATTTAAGACTAGAAAAAAATTCCGCTCGGATTTTCTTATTGGGAGACTGCAATTTGTGTGTGTGGAGTAAATTTCCAACTTTCCCTGTGAATTTGTTGGCTCTTGAGTAGTGAATGAAGTGAAGAAGAGCAGCATTAGGAGCTACGTTACAATACTTTGCCGATGCAGGCTTTGTTGAGGTGCACCATGAACATTCTATTGTATTTTTTGCTTTTTCCTGGAGAAACTGGAGAAAGTGTGTTTCAATTAAAATTCAAAATAATGAAATTCATGTGGGAAGGTAGGTAAATGTCACTGTCACTGCGCACATAAGTACCCTTTGACCAGCCTGACAAGTTGCAAGCTTGAATGCTCTTCACTTTAACTTTCATGTTAAGGAAATGTATTCATGGATCAGTGAAGCGAACTTTTGCTGGGGCTTTTGACGTAATACATGTATAGTATTTTGTTCAGAGTTTAGCTGTGCAAAATTTGGTTGTAATGTGAGGAGTGACTAGTGTGCATAATATGTTTTTTTATTTACCCGGATAACAGTACCACTTTGCATACTAACAGAGAATTCCGCCAGAAAAGAAATTTTAAGCAAACTAGAAAGTATTGTGATCGTGGTCTAAGTACTGTTTTTGTATGCAAAAGTCAGGAGAAATATAGCAACCTATTTTTTATTTTTTCATGTTATTGCGCAGTAGTGTGGAGCATGGAAAATATCCAAATGGAAACACGTGCAATATGCACTCTATTATATTATGCTCTCTTGAAAGCCATCAAACTTTTGGGATATAAGAAGCAGAGTATGAGTTGTTTGACAAGCCAACTGTTTCATCACCATAATTCCGTTGGTTGGTTGTGCAGCAGCGTTCAGTTGTGCTGGAGCAACTGGGAGAAACTTATTTTTATTATTATTATTATGTTTTTTTTGTGCAAGTACAATGTGAACGTATTGATTATTATCCGTGCAAGTGCGGAGTGTGTGTGGAGCTATGGTAAGTGGAGTATGAGTGCGAGTATGACCGGCAGTGAAAATACTGCAATGCGACTTTTGAGCAGAGATAAATGTATGCCTACTCTGTTCCACTTCCTGCTGCGTCCTGGCTCTGCTCCATCTCATTCCCTTGTCCATTGTTTCCTGCCTGCCTCAGTCAGCTTCCTCCGTGCAGTACCGCATTAATATCGCGTGTACGTGGAGCATAGTAGTGGTCCGTTATGGGCACAATAATCATATCACAAGAGCAGCGTTTCCTACATAATGCGCACAAAAGTTAGCTCTCCCTCACTCCTGCTCGTCCACTGTCACTGGCGAAAGGGAAGCCATTATGTCTGGCAAAATATCCGTTTCACGCTGCCGTAGCCTCGTACATATATGGATGCATGCAAATGGCACAGGTCAATCTCGACCTGTTTCCAACTTATCAAAACTTGCTCCTACTTCAATCTCAACTTTTCAGTGTTTTGTTTTGTGGAGAAATTTGCCAAGGGAAAAATGGAGGCGGAGACGGAAGCCTAGTTACTAATCGCAAGTTGGCATGTCCCTCACTCCTCCGAAGCACATTATCAATGTTACTGCCAAGTTTCTAGCAACCCATTTCCAGTGGGTCATGGCGCTTGGTTCCACTTCCCAGGATGCAATGAAATATAAAAATATGACTGAGCATGGGAATTTGTGATGAGGGCCACCACCTCTCTCTGGTGGTCAGGCCGCCTCTGCGAGTGTGAATGGGCGAGCGAGTTGGCAGGGGTGGAAATGAACGGAGATGATGATGATTCAGATGAGTGAAGAGGATAGGTTGAGAAGTGGTGTAGACGACACTGTATACTTTTATTGTAGACACGAAGGATTCACACGCCACAATCACAATAAACGTTTTTTTTGTTGCCCCCGCGGATACAATAAAATAGAATGCTGAATGTAAAAAAATATTTGATAATACCGTATTTATTGCAATTGCAACTGGCTGTCAGGCCGCGCTCCCCGCCGCCGTGGGCATCATATGAATCCCGTTAAACTCGAAATACTTATTACGTTTGTCTCTGGCTTTGTTTGTCTGTCGAACTCTACAAAAATGTATTAGTGAATGAGTGTTAGAAGTTGAAGCAATGAATATCACAATTAGTAGTGAGTTAATTGAAAATGGTCACTTGAGCACCATTCTGTGTGTAGAAGTAGTGTAGGCCTATAGACGACTGCACAACAAGTCAAGAGTCCAATGCACACATGTTCAAAACATTCATACAGACAGAGAGACAGCGACTGACTCACGTGTCAATTCATCGTCGTGAATGCTGAGGAGTCAAAGACAGACTAGAATATGGTACCTAGATTTTTTGTGGAGAAACCCTAGCTAACAAATACGCACGTACGTCGCTCGCTATAGAATTATGTCTTATCTTAGTCAGCTACGTCTCTAATTATTCAGTTGCCGCGCCTTCTCATTCCCCTTGTCGATCCTCACTTGTTGGTCGTCCATCTGCGCAAAAGAAAGAGAGGCAAGATAAGCACATGCTCAGCAACCTTAGAAGAAAAGGAGCAAGTGGGGCACTCACCATGTCCTTAATCCTGACTATGTAGTCATTCTGTTTGGTAATCTCATTGTTCATGTCGATAGCCATGTTCCTCAAGTTGCCGACGCAGTTGGACACGTCCTCCATGTTCTTCTCCATCTCGTCCTCCTCCTTGTCGTTCGTGTACTTGCCAATGAAACCGCCAAAAGTGGGCACTCCCTCCATGCTGAGCTCAGTGGGCCGGGCGCCACCCACCGTCTTCGGCTCGTTGAAACACTCGGGATCAGGTTCTCGTGTGATTGCTTCGGTGCAGGGCACGCAGAGGCCCCAGCACGGAGCTCCCATGCTCCGCATCGCCTGCTCCGCCTCCACCATATCCTCGTAAATGTCCCTCATCCCCTTCTCGAAGTTCTCCAGCTTCTCTCGCTGGTCATCCAGAGCAACGAGGGACTTGATGCCAGCCTCCTTCGCGTTCGCGCACATTGCCACGCATCGTCGGGTTGCGTCCAGCGACTAACGTACCAACACGCAAACACAAATATGCACCTCATTTATTTCTATTATTTATTTATGCATTTATTTATGTATTTATTTATTTATTTATGCGTCACTCTCTTTTGCACAATTTTGCTGGAGTGATAAAATTGAAGATGCGTGTAATGGAGCGGGTGGGAACGTACCTCACCAGTCTGCTGTTTGATGGATAAGTTAAGCTGTTCGATTTCAGTGAGGGACTGTGGAGGAGCTTCCCCTTCAGGAGCCGGCGGTGGGGGTGGCATCCTTCTCGGCTCCTTTCCACAACCCACCCAAGGAGACTATGCTGGAAGCAAGTTTGTGACAAGTCACTAAATCAGGCACCGAGCCAGGCAGATTTATTTGCTGTAAGGCAGTGAAATGAGACGGAAAGAGAAGGTTGGGAGTGAGGTGAGTGAGTGAGTGAGTGAGCAGCAGCAGACTTCTATAATGCGTCCACGACCAGAACTGAGCCAGAAATGGAGAAATGGAGTGGAGGAAGGAGTGATGCGACGCAGGGCTGGAGGAGAAAGCGAGTGAGCTGGGTAGGCAGGAGAGAGAGAGAGAAAGAGAGAAGTGACCGCTGCCGCCACTGCCACTGCTATCTACACTCTCGCTCCGAAGCACTGCCTCGCTCCACTCCACACACGGCTTGTTTTGACGCAGTTTTTGCCAGCAACCTCGGCCCGAGGTTGCTCCTATCCGCATCAAGGTCTCCGCTTCCTCACTCAGCCACCAAAACCCTCTCCACTCCAAACAACAGTCGGGCTAAGCTAAACTGCCAGCATATAAAAATCGGTTGATGTGGTGGTGGTGGCGATAAAAAAAGAGCAGCACCACTCTGCTCACTCATCGTCTCTTCTCCAGAATAGCAGTAATCCGCTTCCCCCTTGCAAATTATGCTCAGAATAAGTTGGTTAAAAATAAGGGAGCGAGAGATGCAGATAAAAAAGGGGAAAATTGTTTTTGATGATTATGGCACTACTATACATACTCTCATTGATTTCGGAATGATTTAGCTAACCCGCTATCGACGACTCCTCCACTCTCTTTCAATTTGCGGGGGACGCTTCACCACTTGCAAAAACTGCTCATTTCATTGTTGGGTTGTGCATGTGCAAAATGTGTGTGTGTGATGTGATGTGTGTGTGGCTGCAGAGTTAACCTTGAAAAGAACTCGACTTTTCCTCTGCATTGCGACTGGAGTTAAGAAACTTTGGCCGACTTTGTGTCTCCTTAGATCCGCCGCATTGCATAAAAAATCAGTGGACATGGAGAAGGAGGGAGGGAGAGGAGTAGAGGAATGTGCAATGCAATATCCCCGATTTAGCGAGACTCCAATCCTTCGTCATCTTCATTGCCAACAGCAGCAGCGCCCTTGTAGTAAGTGCAAGCCCTATCTTATCTTTATCCTCATCCTAGCCAGCATGCATCCTCTTCTCTTCTCCCGTCATTTTCATACTTTATTCTTCGTAGATGAACAACTGAAGATAAATGGGAGTGCGAGTGAAGCCAGTTGTGCTCCACCACCACACCAATCCACAAAATATTTGATAATGTGTAATAAAAAAATGTAGGCACTGCTTCCAAACACCACTTCTACTTGCCCAACCTTCCCCGGCTTTTCCATTCTTTTTCCAAGTCGAGCCAGATAAGGTAGCTGTGTGAAGTGAAGTAGCTTTGAGGGTAATAAAGTGGGATTGTTCATCCAGTGCAGACTTGCACTACATTCCTGCATACTTCACAATTGCTCGCAATCTCTTTAATTGCTGGTTGAAAGATACTTGTGATCACTCTCATCTCGCATTCTCAGTACAAATGAACTCACTCAAGAACTACTGGTTGAAATGATGCTCCGTAAGTCTGTCGCTAATTGGGGTCGAGGTTGCCATCTTGCAAGTTGGCTGAACAATATTATGCCAAACTAATTAGATATGAGGAGAGATTCTCTGGTTCTCATAAGTTGTGGGTGAGGAATGCATAATAATGTGAGACTTGATGAATGAAACGATTGCGCTGCGATTGTTGTGCTCTAGACTATCTGCACCTCAAACTAGCTTAATGCGCAGGGATTGACTGACTGATTTCTCCACTAGCTTACCACAACCACCACAATTTGAATCTATTACTTGAGACGCTCTCTGGAATTCTAGTAGCTGGAAGGAAGACGAGAGAGTGTGGAGTGGTCACAATCAACTCGCATGATAGCGTTCTCCCGAGAATACATCAAGTTCAAGGTTCCGGTAGCAACTAACCAGCACTTCGCTTCACAATTACAAACTGATGTGACTACGCTGCATCTGAGCAGAAAGCTGACGCTATTAGATGGACAATAATGCAGGCAGGAAAGGGAAGCATGAGGTCGCTTCTCAGCTACAATTTCTTACCTGCTCATTCACTTTGACATAGTTAATAGTACCAAAATTAGATGCACAAAGATATGTGGTTTGCGCCGCACGCACTCACTCTTACATCAGCACGCCTGGCTTACTTTCTTTTTAGTCCTTTTGTTTAGGCACGCATATAGTGCAGAAGACAAACTGCTAGGCTTCTTACAATAATAATACGGACCACGAAAATAGGAATCAAGTGGTTGTATAATGGTTAGGTTAGACCCAACACTAGTTTGAATTCTGGTAGAATATCAACTGGATGATCGACTCAGGACATCGAAATAATGCCTTGCTTTTCTCAGCTTTTGGCCCATTACTCCACCATTACTGCATTCAAATTTGTTCCGTGCAGCACGGCAGAGCTTGACGTGTGGTATCTCCATCTGAAAAAAAGCTGTAGAGGCAGCCTAGGCCGAGATAGGGAAAAATTGGAAAACGAAAGCTAGCTACGAAATTGTAATTAGAATACATCAATGCTTCACATTATACTTCCTGAGTTGCGAATAACATTTAAAGCGGAGGACTGATGTAAAGTCAACAAGTTTATTAGTGCACCCTGCCGATGCTTCATCGATTTTACAATCCTCTCATTTTTATATTTGAGTCAGCACACAGAACAAGCAGTAAAGCCTGTTGTGGTCATTTTTGTGGGGCAAGTTGAACAGCCACTCAAGTGAGTATATAGCAATGACTGCTCATCACACGCTTCAGTCAGTTCCCACAAAGATTTGGGAGAAGAGAAAGCATGTTGAGTGCAAGGAAAGTAGGGAAACGTCAAGTGCAGGCATCAACGTGTTCCTCCCTCATCACATTGAGAAGAGGAATGAAGGAAGGAGGAAAGAGACAAGATCAACAGCACACTTCCGCAGTCACCTTTGGTGAAGACTACAAGAAAAGCGTTATGGAAGATGTTGGCACATCCTGTCGTCGTCCTTATGTCAGCGAAGAAAGCGGAAGAGATGAAGAATAGCAGGAGCTGGCGAGATGAGAATCGTGAGATTGTGAGTGAAAATGTAGTGCGAGTGAAGAGGAAGAAAGGATTAGGGAAAAAAGGAGGATATAGTTTGGAGTCTTGCAACAACCCATTGCATTCATTGTAATGGTCTAGTGGAGTACGTGGCCGATGATTGGGACCGTGTGTTGGGAGATGGGAGTGCTACTATCTACTAATTTCTGTTGACGGAAGAAAATACATTTCTATGATCACAAATACAAATTTGAGCTGTCAAATCGAACACTTTCAACATTATCCAACCAATGTAATATTATTCAATACTTTTATACGTAGATAAGTGTGTCATGTAATGTAATATAAGAAATCTCAAGGATTTGTTGGATGTGGGAACTTGTTGTACTTTTCCTTTCTTTGTTGTTTCTTTGAATATGGCATTATTTGCATTTTACTTTTAATGATGTATGAACATCATTAATATCCCATTGCCATTGATCCATCCAGCCATAGTCGGTCGCCCGAACCATAACTCGACAATGGAACAAAATTGTTCGAAACTTAATTCGCTACTAGCTCGGGCGAGTCTGATAAAGGGAATCTCTACAATCTTCTAAATTTGAGACATTTCTGCTTTTCTACTATTTACATTATTCGCATATTATGCATCGCGCAAGCTGTGGTCACTCCTCAACAAATTATTTACGAGAAAGCCAGTTTGGACAAATTGTGGAATGAAATCAGGTTGTTTTTGTAAATGTAATGAAAGGGCGTGTCATTCCTGAGTGACTCCTAATTCGTGATTCACAAGGCGTGAAACATCTGTCAGAAACGTAAGTTTATGGAAGACTTGTCGCATCAATAATGTGCTCGTAAATAGTGGTTACGACGCTAATTGTAGCAGCAGGTGATTGGGGACACGTCCTTTTCCTACGCGAGTTTATTAGAACGCGCGACTGCGTGGAAAATAAGGGTTGTTTGGAAAGCAGTTCCACTTAAAATTACGTGGTGGTGTAAGGAAAGAGGAGTGACGATAAGACTGTGAATAATTCCATTTTCCAGCACATAATCAAATTATGATTTGGGCCATTATCCAAAGTTGTAAGGTAGGGGAGCGTAATGAAAGGTAACCACACACTATGGTTCACTCCAGTCAGCCAGAGTAGCAGGAAGGCAGCACGACTTCAGAAATGTTTCAAAGAATCTGGACATGGGT
>JAHZNF010000137.1:0-11088 GCA_027744215.1 Troglopedetes dispersus | reverse complement strand
GGACAAATGCAAAGTTAAAAATATACTGTATTTTTAGGTGCGCCTTCCTGCAGGTCACTTTGAAAACTGAATTTGCTCCCATATGCTGTCTTCCTGAATTGTGCAAACTTTTGTTTGCAAAGTATATTTTATTTCTTCGAAATGCAAACACAAATGCTATATGCTACATAATATGTTTATACCTGTTTCAAGTTATTTTATGCAACCGTTATCCAGTTAAACACATTCACAAAACGTAGGGATATCAAAGCGGAACGTCAAATACGACATTCCCATTTGGGGACAATTATAGGCTGCGACTGTCGTGGTTCTCTTAACTTCTAATTAACACGCGTCCAGTTTTATTGATTACAGGGCATCCATCCACGCACTTCAAAATTTTAGCAACAATACATGATTATAGACTTCATGTCTCCATTCCTCAGGTCTAATGAACAGTAATTCAATAAGTGGATTTAATATAATTATTTAAATCTAACTGGTAATTTTGCGCACACACGTCCAAAGTATCATGCAACAAATCTCACCAGTGAAAAATGAAAACCCGAAAAATATTCACATTTGGCTTGTAATTGCAGTAGTAAACAAGTCAACACTGTACGAGTATGAATATACCATATTTTATTTTAGACAGTCAAAATTCATCCCAAAAAGCTTATTTGATTTATGTTTATTGACAACATAGGAACGTTTTATAGATCATTGCCCTATGAGCCGGTTTCGCACAAATCCAAATGTAAAATTACATATTTGCTAACACCGGAAAGACTTATGTGGAAAATTAATATTTGTGAGCATTCAGGAGGTTATGATAAGCCCATGATTATAATTTCACGGAATTAAACAAACAAGGAAACTTTAAAATTCCAAACTGAAAATGTAACGATTGGAAGCAAGAGGAAGTTTATTATGATATTCGCTTTATTTCTACATCTGACCCACAGAATTGACTTGATTTTAATGGCCATTTATTGTTGCACGCAAGTTAAATATTTCTTTCTAGCTCCACTACTACCTGCAAAAGTAGCGAGAGCGTTTGAACTTTTCGCCAGACCACCAATGCAGTCTAAATGTTTGGAGTAGAATTTTTCCACAAAGGTGATCTTTAATTTTCCCATGTCTGATGTATTGTTGCTGAATGATTCACCATTTTCCATTAAAATTCCAAACTGAAAATGTAACGATTGGAAGCAAGAGGAAGTTTATTATGATATTCGCTTTATTTTTACATCTGACCCACAGAATTGACTTGATTTTAATGGCCATTTATTGTTGCACGCAAGTTAAATATTTCTTTCTAGCTCCGCTACTACCTGCAAAAGTAGCGAGAGCGTTTGAACTTTTCGCCAGACCGCCAATGCAGTCTAAATGTTTGGAGTAGAATTTTTCCACAAAGGTGATCTTTAATTTTCCCATGTCTGATGTATTGTTGCTGAATGATTCACCATTTTCCACTTCAAATTTTAGGTAACATGTATTTCTCATTAACTTCCTGTCTTCCGGTTCCAGCCCAATAACGTCATGAATTGTGCTTTCCAGTATGGAATTCAAGAAGCACGCTATAGATGCTGAATGGCTAACTAGGAGAACATTCACCGGCCGATGTTCAGCATTCTCACCGAGGCTGGTTACGACCATGCCCTACAGAACCAAAAGGTAGTTCGGATTTATGCTATTTGGACTCACTTCAATAAAATTGATCATTCTTTGACCACACTCGGAAAAGCTTTCACCCTCAGGAAACTCCCACTGGAAAACAGGCATGGTCAATGTGCTACAGTATGCAAATGTTTCGGTGTACGATGTCTTCTCATATATTCCAAAATTCTTTGCATTTCATTTCATCCAAACGTTACAGAAGCTTTAAACTGACACATCGACATTGGGAACAACTTTGGAAATTTACTTTGAATTCTCTTAATGTAAACTTACCACTTCCCGTAATTGAGAAGTTATTTCAATGGATTTCCCACAGGAAACTTTTGATAACTTCAGTATTCCTTCGGCAGTTTTCATAGCTCGGTTGTAATCACTGGAAAACACACGGTCAAACGGAATACTCGAGAGGTGCATCCCCAAAAGGTTAGTTTGAATTTTACCAAGGTTTGTCAACTTGTCCGATTCTGCCTCAATGAGTTCCATATTCACATTCCCTGAGGTTTGAGCACTAAACAGATATTTTTTTTGTAAATTTATCTACTTATACGGAAATTGTGAAAATAAGGCCTATAATCTTGCAAATATTTAATTTAACAATTATTATAAGATGCATGCACCAAAGTTGGAGTGACTTACTGCCTTACTAAGTAAACCGTTAGCTTTCCCTTGCCCATTTTCTCTGATTAAATAAAGTTTTGTAAACTATAAACCAATGTACACAACAACAATTCTATAAACCTTTTCGGTTACCCCAGGAGGTGGCTTAATTAAATACATGTATGTATGTAGTATTTGGGAATTAAGTTATGGCATTATTCAGATCGATAAGTCAAGTCATAAACTGACCAGTGAGAGGAAAGACTTCTTTTTACACTCACTCTCAGAACAGCTTCTGTTTCAAAACTGAATCCTGGAGATTAAAAAAAATATTCAATTTGTTCTTACAGCGTTGCACATGAAAAGAATGGGTTATCATTTCGTCATAGGTTAATAAATTGAATGATCGCCCCAATTGAGAACTTCGCTCGTACGTCATATTTCTCAAGTAGCCATTGTCATTGAATGGGATGTTCTATGATATTGTAACAGAAATTACTACATCACAAACTATTCAAATTTGTTAAATATTACCTCTAACGTGTTACTTAAGTTTGCTGACTATTTGTAATTACTTTGTCACAGTACATTTGAAAAATCATAGAAAAAGAATTTTTCACAATATCAACTATATAAGATATATTTACGGCCGATCTTTCGACCTCAATTNCGCTCGTACGTCATATTTCTCAAGTAGCCATTGTCATTGAATGGGATGTTCTATGATATTGTAACAGAAATTACTACATCACAAACTATTCAAATTTGTTAAATATTACCTCTAACGTGTTACTTAAGTTTGCTGACTATTTGTAATTACTTTGTCACAGTACATTTGAAAAATCATAGAAAAAGAATTTTTCACAATATCAACTATATAAGATATATTTACGGCCGATCTTTCGACCTCAATTAGTAAAAGACAAGAACAAGGACAAGACAATAAAAAGGGAAAATAAGTGCTGATGGATAACTAAGGATAATAAGAAATTCGAAAAACTATAAAAATGATAATACATGTTAAAAAATTAATTATATGAGTCTGAGTACTTTTGAGGCAAGTTATCACAAACATTTACAGCTTGAATTCGTTTACTTGATTACAAGTGCTCATTTATAAAAATTAAATATTAAAAAAAATTAGCGCTGGAGTTATTTAGATTCTAATCTTATCCACAGACATTTATGCATTGCAATTGCCTTTATTATCAATATATGTAACATTCATTAGTAGATGATACGGTATCTGCAAATATCAGTAACACTTTCGTTTACTATAAAAGTAGGCAAAAATATCGGCTCATCTTGCCGTTTGTTTTTAGGTGAGGTGAGGTGCTTGTCTTGTCACTTATAAAAGCTGTCCAGAGAAATATTTCAAGGTTTCTCCCACGCGCAACATTTAAGATAGGGGAATCTTACTTAATTGAATTTGCAAGCCAGCGATTAATATCAAAAGCTATTCAGTTCGATGTCCAGGTCGGATATTTATCTTTAAAGGAAACAATTGCACTTACTTTGCGTCTGCCATTTTGCCAATTACATGAGAGATTTTCAATTTACAAGCTGTAATTTGAGGTGAACTAATTTAAGTTGGCTTTTGTTGAAACATGAGATTTGTGAAAAAAATTCCTTGTACAAATACAGTGCATTGATGTCGTGTATATGTATACTGTTTAAGTAAGAAGTACGTGCCCATACCATGAGTTTATATGTATGTTGGTTGCACAATTCAAATAAACCTCAGTGGAATAAATTTCCTGACGCGTGCTTCCAAATGGAACATTTACTTTAACAAAGGTAAATTTCAACGAATTTTTAGGAAACAATTGCACTTACTTTGCGTCTGCCATTTTGCCAATTACATGAGAGACTTTCAATTTACAAGCTGTAATTTGAGGTGAACTAATTTAAGTTGGCTTTTGTTGAAACATGAGATTTATGAAAAAAATTCCTTGTACAAATACAGCGCATTGATGTCGTGTATGTATACTGTTTAAGTAAGAAGTACGTGCCCATACCATGAGTTTATATGTCTGTTGGTTGCACAATTCAAATAAACCTCAGTGGAATAAATTTCCTGACGCGTGCTTCCAAATGGAACATTTTCTTTAACAAAGGTAAATTTCAACGAATTTTATTAGGGCGTGTAAAACTGAAGAGTTTTGTTCTGTCGGATTACCACATTATTGACTCCTTACAAAACCCAACAAGATACACTTGTGCTTATTTTTTCAATGCTGTACAGACGTAATTCACATTTTTATGCCTTGAAAGAAGAGAACTCATTGGGGAAACCTTCATGGATATTTTTGTTGAAGTTACCGCGTTTTAGTTGCGAAAGATTTATGAAGCTTATTTCTCGACATATTCGACTTGCTTTCAAGTAGAGATTTCAAATAAATAGGTAGAAAGCACGCTCGATTCCTATAAGTATATTTCAGAGTCCATCCGGAATTAGGCAAAACAGTCCAAAGTATCCTCCGGTTATTTCAAAGACATCATTTAAAATTAAATTTATGGGACTGCGCAGGCGGTCTAAATTAGTTTGCCTTCATCTAGATGAAGTTGATTAGAAGATGAGAGAGCGGAAATGAATCAAAATTAATATCTGCAAAATTGTGCAAATCCCCAGTGTATCATGGTATCGTCATGTTCGCACTCACAGCTCACCCAAACATTGAATCCTTCAAGTTATAAATTCCTTACAAATTCAAGTATTGAACATAAATTTTGTAGCACGACATTATAATAAGCAAGAATTCATCAGGAGTTATTTTTAAGTTACCAGTTTTAAAACCACATTAACCACTAGCCTTGGTTATTCTCTTCAGCTTCGAACCTTCAAAACTTGCAAGCCGATATTGTGCTAGTGTGTTACAATAAAACCTACCTTTACAACACACAGTGCCTGGACTATATTAAAAAATCAAACCTTTTTTTGCTTACTTAGCACTTAAAATGCAATACTCAGAAACAGACCACTCGAGACTGATACAATTAAAAAAACAAGAAATTTCAACAGCATTTTTGTTTACCAAGAAACTGCATTATATAAAGATCATGGCTTTTCTATAAGAGCCGAGTGAGTTCAAGTGTGCACGTACACACGACAATTTAAATAGGTACATAATATGTAATGTATGGTGTATAACCAGTAATACAAAACTGGATATTTGTTTTTTTCAATTGTTTTAATAATATCTAACATATGTAGGTATAGGTCCACAAATTGCGACATTTTGTCATGGTATAGGACTGAAGCCTGAAGCAAAACGCTGTTGAATTCTTTAGTAAGAATTTTGCTCTTAGATTTTTATGAACACTCTTGCTTCAATTTTAGTTAGCCTCCGCCATGAATCAGCTTCATCTTTTAATATCAAAACAAAAGTGATTTGCCTTGTCCAACTCTTGGCCAGACGAGTTTTCATTATCATTTTCTTTGTAGGCCTTCTAACCTTCGGCGTAGAAGAATTTTCCTCTCAATTGCCAAATTGGTAAAGTCGGCTATTATGGCGAATCCGTGTTACGATTCGATACAATGCAGTTTTGTCATAAAGTCTAACAAACAGCAAGCACATGAGCATGGTTCAGTCAGATCAAGAGATTGCTCTATGATGAATAGTTTTCAGTAGTCCTCAATACTTTATGCCACCGTTGTGAGCATATCGATTAATTATTATAGTATATTTATATTATGAACATGTTATGAAATATGTCAAATCGTCCCTGCCCTTCTGGTAAAGCAGGAACTTTGCTTTTTGTTTGCATATTTTTTTCAATGTCAGGAGAACGATGAAACGATATATATTTGACTTATTCGTTTACATGAAGTGTTTTATTCGTCTCAAATTGTTGAGAAAAGTAGTAAGTACAAACTCATCACAACTTGCTGCACGTATACATTAATGCACAATATGTAATCAAATCACGCTGCCTTGCCTAAATACAATTTCTACGTAATATCTCACTATCGGAATGCTATATCAAAACCTCAGGTAAGTACCTAAGACAAGGATTTCCAAGTTAGTTTCATTTTTTCCATACTTCATTTGTCTTGTTCTGCTTGATTGCAAAAGATAATATGGCAATAATGATAGAAAAGTAGAAAAATACGATGAGCACAAAATCAAAGACTCGATGCATTGGATTGTGAATTTTTATATTCCAGTCATATAAAAATTGTGCACTTGCCAAAAACTCGTCTGTGGTCAGGTGGTCACGCTTTTCGGTTCATTTCACGAGGCTGCTTGTGTGCGTCGACAAGTTGAAATAAAAAAATATTTTGCTAAAGGCTGACACTTGTGCAAAAATACAGACATTTCCATAAAAATCTTGGCACAATCCATGCCACAGCCATATACCTTAGTCAACTTCGAGTTTAGATGATAATCGTATACATATAATTTTTTAGCAGATGCCGGAGAATAGCGGAGGTCCTGTCCAGACCCTTCTCTATACAAAATTTAAACAACATATCTTCTACGCATACATTTATTTATATGCATTCAGATGTGCACATGGACCACTCTCTTATTTAAATCAAGTTGTTTCAGTGCAGGATTACAATTTACTTCGAGTTTTAATAAAAGATTCTCACGTTTCTTTTTTCCGTGTTTAATTATGGAACACGTTTGTGCAAAATGCTAGCAGTGTGAAAAGGAAGGTGTATTCCATATATACATACACTGAAGTTTCCGGACGACTAAAGTGGGAATGATCGATACTTTCTCCTAAATCAGTCATCAACGACTAAATGAGTTATTTAGCATGTTGACTTTATAGGGTTTGCTAGAGCAGTAATGTTCTGAAATTTCAGGACAATTTCTATAGATGGTAGATAGAGAAACGAGCAGCGATGTTTATGGTGAATGGTGACTTTGGTTTACTATATAAATCAAACAAAAGGAACTTAGTGTGGGTAATTCTTTCTCTTTATGCCATTGTGTGCAGTAATCGGACATTGAGGATTTGTCCGGTGTCCTCCTAGCCTAGTATTGGGCAGGCAAGTGCTTATTAAAAGTTATTGTTTTAAATGGCGAAAATCCAGGTGTTCTAGCCTCGCTGGGACAATTTCCACTACCTTCAAAATGTATTCGTTCTGTGCAATATCCTCGTGGTGAAGAGTGGACACGGATCCAAGCTCATAAAATTTGCAAAAGTGTTTTGAAGCTCGAAGCAGACGAACTATTTGCATGATCTCAATGAATAATCAAATTTAGCTTATGCTCATGAACCGAAAATTATTGATGAAAATAACATGTGCCATTGGCATTGCCTCCATGTAGTATATGATATTTTGTCTAAAATTACAATAAATATTACAGTCTCATCTCAGTGTTTGTCTCAGCTTGTTTTAAGACCTCTTTTTATTTCCATTTGACAATTCACTTGGTACTTTTTGCCATTGAGTTTCTTTGAAATAGTCTAAATAACTAATTGTAAAATATACAAATATGCATGCAGGATCTCGGAATCCAATTCTTCCTTTTGGAGCATCTGTGGTTAGACCTACGTCCACTGTTTCGGAAAAAATCATGGCTGCGGAAACAAGCAATAAGAACATTACCAAAGAGAAGGAGATCCAAATTAGACCTGTAGGCACATCGGAATCAAAGCAACGTTTGCACGATAAGCTTCAACAACCGCCTGGAAGTTGGATCGCTCGTAAAATAAGATCTGTCTGGTACCTAACCTTTGGATTTTTGGTCTTGCTTTTCAAACTCAAGATGTTCAAGGAATTCTTTTCTCGAAATAGACGTTACGACCCCGGAGATGAGCCAAGTAAGTAAATCCTTTTCCAATAATTACAATTCACTGGACGAGAAATTAGGATATAAATGCACAGTAAATATTCTTATTCACAGGAAGACCTGGCGAAGTTGTTGTTATAACAGGTGGACCACGTGGAATTGCTTATCAGTTAGCGAAAAAGTTTCTACAATTAGATTTCATTGTTATCATGGGTAACTATTTATTTACAAAATACTATAACCTCAGTAGTGTCCAATGGTGCTGGCTAACTCTTTTCAATCCTTTTATTAAGGGGCACGAGATGTTGCATCTAGCCAACCAAAGGTTGACCAAATGCGTGAGCAAGGGGTTGTGAACGGCACAATTCATCTTCTTCAGCTGAATCTAAAATCCTTGAGTTCGACGAAGCAATTCACTAGTGAAGTGTTGAAGCTCACAAATCGTATTGATTACCTAATCAATAACGGTAAGTAACAGAAAGATACTACATAATATGTTGCCAGCTCCATAATCCTCATGGGGCAATCTGAGATCCGACATGAGATCTGCCTCGTATGATCATGATGATGAGACGCACAGATGCATGAGACTCTCATGTAAAAGAGTTGCATTGTTGCATTTGCATCCACGAACACACGGCCCGTTGTTTGATTTAAAAAGCAAAAGAGAAATTGATTATATGTCTACAGCGGGAATCATGATGACACCTTACGAGTGTACGGAAGATGGTTACGAAGCCCAATTTCAAGTTAACCACCTTAGCCATTTTCTGCTAACAATGATATTGTTGCCTACCATAAAAAGGACAGCCCTGGATTGTGGAGGTGATCATAGCTGTAGGATTGTTAATACAACCTCCTGTTATCATCATGCTGGATCCTTGGATTTCGATAATTTGGAAACACGGTAAAATTAGAGTAAAGTCTTCGCATTAAATTATGGAGTATTCGATTCGTATTTCTTAATATCCGCCTAATTTTATTAAAGAGAGGTGTACGCTGCTCCAAAATGCTATTTTGACTCGAAGTTATGCCAAGTAATGTTTACAAAGCAGTTGGAAAAACGACTCCAACAAGAAAAGGCAAATGTTCATGTATATGCCGTTCATCCTGGGGCAATTGTAACCGATCTTTGGGCTGGGGCTGGATGCGTTCATACAGGCATTGGATGTTTTACGAAGCCATTTCTTCCGGTAATGCGTTTTACTCAAATTACTACATATGTAAGGCGTCTTCCAAGCAGACTGTTTTTTCTTTCCTAATGTGATATTGACCTAAGTTTAATAAATTTTGAAATAACGTCACATCAGACAGCGGCAGACGGCGCAGACGCTGTAATGTATGCAGCCCTCTCAAGCAAACTGGAAACCAAAGGGGGATCTTACTTGGAAGGATTACGAGTTACTGCGTGTAACACAAGGGCTAACAATGTTTACAACCAAGAACTTTTGTGGAACCGGTCTGAATTTTTTGTACAAGCTCAAGTTTGAGTATCAACTTTGTAAACAAATATTAATAACTATGTAGCTAGTATTCATACACATATATTACACTATCATTGTGAGAACATCGTTTGGCTCAAATAGTTTTAATAGATATTGACAGTGATCGTGCTTTTTATTTAAAAACCTAAGTATTTTACACTCCATTTTTGTGCAAAATTGTATTCACCGTCTATCAAGAACGTGTTTAGCATGTAGCAGAATGTGTGTAGCTGCAAAAATACTCACCATTACAATCACATAATTAAACTTTAACAAGAGCTTAAATACTTTTTAGGGCATTATCTGATCTGTACACTACTCTGTATTGTTTTGGGGAAGGTGAAAAAATATATGTTTTCAGATATTTTGTTGGTTGATCAACACCAAAATCTTGTGTATCACACAATTGATTATGATGCATGGTTTGGATCTGGAATATTTTATGAGCTTCATAAAGCCTACTTTGGATTGGCAGTAGGTATGCTTCATACTGCCATGTTTGCGAACGAAAGATTGACTAACATGAAACGTGAATCAAAAATGGACCATGATTACAAAACAATAATTAATTTTTTCATAGTAAAAACCCATGTAGCCAAAAAATGGATAACGAAACCGTAGTTATTAGTTGCATGTAATAAATACTATAGTCCGAGCCAAAGCATTGCATGAAAGAATTTGAATGAGCCTCATTCATGCATGGAGGTCGGAGAGCATTGTTCGATTACATATTATAAGTATTGAAAGTTTGATTGTAGGTTGAAAACGTTACAGCGTTTAGTTTGATTTTGGCAGGTTGGACGTCCGAGAAGAACTTAACACACAATATAATAAGGTTCATTTTAGGGAGAACTGGAATTGTGCCTGTTCATAAATTGTGCTAATAGAAAACCCTGCAAGTGATTGATTATTCATGTTCATGATAGAGCTCATTTGTAATAAGTATTAATCATTATATTTTTATTGGAGATTGGCAAGTGCAGAATAACACAAGACTTGGGGTTGTGCGTGATGCCATTTATTTTTAAACGGATCCGATGAATATTGGAAATGGCGTGTCTCATATTCCCCTCCAGCAAGGTCAAATAATTTGTAATTCATAAAGAATAGGCCCGATAGGTAACAGGTAGCAGCGTACGTTGTTATGTTGCGGCATGCCACTTCAATGCGCCCATGAAATTCGATCAAAACAGAACTTAAATAATTTTTGCCGATTCCGAGGCTTTGGGCACATTATGTTTTGTTAGATATAGTCTGCTCGGTGGGATATACACTATTTCGTTGTTTTGGATCTCAAATAGCATTTGCTATGATTATTATGACCCAAATTAAAATATTTCAAATCAAAATTCGACCCATGTCATCAGTTTTCATTATAAGCTGGCTTCTGTTCAAAATTGGAGCTGGTCAAGATGAAGATTGGCCAATTGTGACGGATCCCTTCCCGGACGAATTGGAGATTGGGACTGAACCACCGCCAACCCCTCCTCCGACTCCTGACTGCAGCTTGGCATGCCAGGAAAAGGTGGATGAAGCAATGGGAATTATAAGTAGGTTACAGCATCCACGACAAAAAAATTAATTTACATTAAACATTT
>JAHZNF010000136.1:0-16583 GCA_027744215.1 Troglopedetes dispersus | reverse complement strand
CAGTGATCTGAAGTCGTGGAATCTTCTTCAGAGCGTTATCTTTTTGCGCAACTTTATCAGGGCAACAGCCCTTGGCGATCCACAGTGACCAAAACATCCCAAAAATTTAACTTATGACGATACTGCTAGGAACCAGACGGTCCTGACAGTATTTAGGCCATCAAAAATCCGAATTAATTTAACAATATACATCCACTTAAAAATTGTGAAGAGCTCCAGAAAAACATTTCATATTATTATTAAGTTTTCATTGTCAAAAAAATGTTTTTATAGACATGTTCACCTTGATGTGTTCCTGTGTGCAAAAATTATTATTACACCAGCAGCAGCAGAGATTATTATTATGTGGGAGGCTTACGGCACGCTCTCGGGAAAATAAAGGAGTTCACACAATCCGCAATACAAGACCACTCATTCTCCTAATACTGTGACACATGATACTTTTGTGCTCAAGATAACATGAGAAAGGTTACCGTAATTTTAGTCAAGTTCATAAACAATTTTGTACACGTTTTATATTCTGAAGAGATTTTCTTGTGCAAATTATGCGCACATCTGATATAATGGTTACAAAATAACGGGGGCGAGTTGGCTTCTGGGAGTATTATTTTGAATTCACGGATAAGAACTCATGTTGCCCAAAGATATTGAAAAGGAGAAATCTTGCCTTGCCACCATCAAAATCCTAACGCATGACTGGCTCTTCATGGTAGGAACTACAGTATTGAGAAGGTAAGTGCAGCCCACTCGTGTTTTTTGGTGAGTTTTCGTGAGAGAAAACGTGTGTGCGTGAGTAGGTAACTTTCTATTCATCCAAAACAAAAATAGAAGCAAGAGCATTAGTCCCTATTTTCCACAATTCAGTTGAGATGATTAAATGAAATGTACGGTCTGTTATTGTGTTATCGATGATGATGGTCGTGTGGACCAAAAAATACTTCACAATTTCATCCGAGTTGTTGAATACATGCTCCTCCACTCCAAACATTTATTTCCACATCACAACAAAGTGATCATCATCATCATCAATTTTTTGCCTAGATGGACTTGACTTGTTACAGGATGCACGGGGAACGCACACACTTGAGAAAAAAGTTTTTCCAGATCAGAAACTTTTTTTCTGGTCTTGTTTGCGCTAGTCTATCTTCGCAGTATATTTTTCATGGAAAAAATAGAGCGCAATGATTGAAAACTCATGTAAAAAAATATTCTCCAAAGTGGGGATATCCGGACTGCCATTCTTGTTTACGATACTTTTTTTACACAGAGAGAGAGAGAGAGAGTCAATTTTTTTGGGTCACATATTCACGAGTTGGTTCATAAATATTCAAAAAAATTGAAATGGAAGTAATGACTCCTTTCACCACTTTTAAATTGCTCCATTCATCAAGCCCAGTTGTATAGACTCATCATTCTGGCGTGTTTTTTTAAAAGAGAAATATATATTTTTTCAGTGCACTGCGGTGATTGTGCTCATCAGAGAGAAATTTAATAGCTGCACTAAAACCAAGTAAAATTGGTAGTCTAAGTGGTTTCCCATCTTCATTATTTTTTTTCTGTCTTTTAACGAACCATATTTTTCCCTGACACTCGCCTAAAAATTTTTGGAGTGAGTGAGAGTACGTTTCATATTTTGATGTGCGCAAAGGAAAAAATATGGAGGTTTCGTGCCTGTCAGGATTTTTTAAACTAAAAATAGACGCGTGTGCGTGTGTGTACATTACTGTCATCATTATCATTCAAATTTACTGCCTCGAGAATTCACTTACTTGAAAACTCTCTCTGTTAACAAGATATTATAATAACTACCCTTTTGAAATCAAATGTGACCTAAATCATGCTCAATAAATATGAAGTGTGCCGATTGCCTAAAGAATACAAAATAAGGTTCTGAAGGTAAAAAAGTTTCATGAGGACAGTGCCCATTTCACCGACAAAACACTCGGAAACATCTTCTTCACTGTGTCAAGTAAGACATTTGAGATAACCATAAAATATTAATCATGGCTAAAATTTAAAAACACTAAAAATAACAACACCATCCTAAAAAGCGGTAATGAAATGCTTTATCTTATTTTTATTACCGTCCCGCAGCGCTCTTCCTAGCCTTGCTCAGGAATCATGTGGGCATAAATGCAAAAAGTTAATGACGTTTGAGAACGGCTTTGAAAGACAATTGCTTTTTTTATTCTTTCTCTTTTTTTGTTGGAGATGCATTGCGCGTGTGGCAAGTTTAGCACGCTCTTTTATGCATCATCGTTTTCATTCTTTTGGTGAAGTGGAGATGATAATGATGTGGTGAAATTATAATTGCATGTTGTTGTTGTAGCCTCAGCACTCACAAATTGAAGGGCATTATGCTAATTTACCTAAATTTCTAATTGTATTTTTCCAACACGTGGAGTTTTATTACGATTAGCTGGATTTTATTACGAAGGCTCATAATAATAGGTCACCGCATTAAAAAATAGTTGAGAATTGATGCAGCCAGACACGTTACGTGCTACTTCCTGGATAAAGTGTGAACTCATTCTTATTTGTAATTTCTCATCGTTTATTTTTGTGGGCATGATTGAGCTCAACTTTATTACTCAATCACAATCATGTGTGTGACATGTGCTTAAAAAACTAATTTTTACATACACGTAATTGAATGAAGAACGAGGAAATGATATTTCAATTTGAAGCTTTACCTTAATTACCAAACAAAAGGTCACATCATTTGATTTTTTTGTAACAAGCGGGTTATTTTTGGCAACAAACATATTCACTTGCTGACTAACTTCCTCTTTATGAAAAGGCAGTGGAGTATATCTCTTTGGAATTACCCAATTCCCAAATACTGAAAGTCATAGGACGACGTCAAACCTTCTCGAATTTTCGTTTGCATTTCCATTGTTCTTACTTCCGGTGAAAATGTGCTCACCTACGCAATCCTCTTAGGTAAATTAAATCACTCATGTTCATTTCAACTAATAAAAGCTGAGATTTCTTATCTCCCTTCTTGCTTGTCTGAAACAAGTAACGCCTACTCACAGTCGCTTGATTCAACTCTGAGTCTTCCCATATTATTATGTGTTACTTACAAATTAAGAAGTACATAAATATTGTGGGAGCATGCTTATCTTTGGTAGTCTCAACTCCATTTTTAAGATAATTATTATGCTTAAAGCTCTTACTCTAATTTTATGATAATTATCTTATATCCGAATATCAAGGAAGGACGCATATATTAGCTTACTTTTGATAACTTGACAATCTGCTGTCAAACAAAAACTTTTTATAAAATGAGAAGGTAATCATTAAATTATTATGCTTGATCTCTGAGTTAATGTTAGCATGTAAATTGTCTTAGATTTAGGACACCTCATCTTTAAAAATTATATATGATTTTAGGTAGAAATTTGTTACGAAAGCTAAGCTAAAAATGTTTGTTGGAGTGCTTATCGGAAACCCTTATGTCATTTAGATTTATCTAGATTTAAGGTTACTCCATTAGCATTAATTTCTATTTTAATTATTTACTATTTTTCAGAAGAGATAAAATGAGTAATATTGAGGTACCCTTCACCCCAAAAGATTCACAAAAATCTTTTTTTCTTTTGTTCTTAAAAATACAACTTATCTTTTTTGGAGATAGTTTCCATGCCTTTCTCAGAATGAAAGATTCAAAAGTGCGTTACATATTTTTGGGGAGAATGTTTTTTGTTGCAGATATTTCTCTCTGCCCAGATGAGGGATATATATCTTTAGCAATGTAGAAGCTTATTAGCATGATGACCTTATCACTATTATTATTATCTTCTTATTTTTTGAAGTAGTATGTAAGTTTATCTTATAAGAGATTCCTTTTGAAGAAGAAGAGCAACAAGAATAGAATTATTGTAGAAATATATACTCTATGCAACGTATGTCTAGATGGCAGTGTAAGTTTGTTTTTGCGTAATCTGAGGAATTCATATTCAAGTATTCTTTTTAGAGAAGCACAAAGGATCGTATATTTTTTTGCTTATTTTCTATATTTTTCACTTATCATGATTTTCAGCAGGTCTTACTTAAGAAAAAATGCTTATGAAGTTTTGTTTAGTTCTGACTCAACTTTAAAGAAACGAAAGGAATTTTTTTTTCGTAATAGTTTTTAGGAGGAAGTTTGAGAAAGAATTGGTTTTGACTAAATCTGACTAGTTTTCAGCTGTAATGGTGCGCAGGATGAATAATGATTAGCTGGAGAGGTTGCCGAGTACTATGATCATGATGACAACAAGAACAGCATTGGCGAGAGTTAGAAATCACGCGAGGGTGGCAATAATAGTAGTAATGACGGTGGTATTTATGGATGTCGTAATCCATCCTCATTTTTCTTGAAAGGAAGGTCAACTCATAATGACTACGTAATGCACCACTAATTGGAGGCGCATGGTGGATGCAGCTGTGCCCATGAATAATGTGAGGGAACTGCAGAAGTGCAAGACTAATCTTATTCTTATTATCGTAAAGCTGATAATCGCGGATGGTCCATGTACCAAAATATTTCTGTTGGCAGTTGTCAAGTTCTAAATGTCTCATATTATCTCGAGTTGATGCAGATGAGGTTATCATCCTTCTTATCCATTTTTTCGCGGATGCAACAACAAAAGTTCAAAAATATTTACAATGAAAGATGAAAATAAAAATGAAAATGGTTTTTATGAAACAAAAAAATGCGGGTATGTGTGTCGTGTGCACTGATGCTTTTTTTGCGGTGTGTTCAAAAATGTTCTTGGTTTCCTTCAGTGGCCACGAATTATGAACATAAGCATGTCAAATAATAAATAAAGGAGGAGACAAACAGCGCAAATAAATAATAAAAAGAAAACATCTATTTCATAATTTCTGACAGTTGTAGCATTAGGACCACCATTTGTAAACATAGAAGAAGAAGTGGAGGACGAAGAGGAGGCTCCCGGAATCTTCTTTCGAGAACTATTCATTTTTGCAATTACTTTTTTCGTGGATTATCACCAAACCCTCCAATTGTGTTCACTCCAGATTTCTGATGACGATTCTGGTGATAACCTCCTCAATTGTGTAGTTTTCAAGAATAAAAATTATTTTTTTGATAATATTTTTATAATCTATGATAATATTAGGCAAATATTATATATATATATTAATAGTAAACTCTCGTTCTATACTCTGAATGATTGATTGATACAGCTTAGTTCTTAATAATAATTTTTTTTCTTTCTGGCTACAAATCTGGTTGCACTACGGATTTATACAAATATAGTATGATTGCTACTTGATCAGCTAGTATTAGCTATTTTGAAGTGGTTGAAAATTGCGAGTGCATTATCTCATTTTCTTAAACATACATATATGTACCATATTTTTGTAAACTTTTTAGTGTGTCCATAATTCTTAATTAATAATAATTACAGTTTAAACGTACAACAAGCATGAAATGTGTTACATTTTACATATTATGACCACATTTAAAACAATCCAGTTTTTTTTCTATATTACAGTATATTTTTGGCTAATGCTCAATTCTTTTTCCTACCTTTATGCTTATCAATATAATAAAATTCCGTAACATTTAATGAGAAACTATTTACCACGAACCAACACTTTCTTAATAAAAAAACAAGGTATATATTTTGAATGATTTTTTTTTGTTTCACAACTTCTTTACATAAATATATAGACTCAATACGTATGTACATATGTGTATATTTTAAATAAAGTTAAGCAGAACATTGCATGGAAACCACTTGGGTTGTTTTAACGGCTATGATTTTTTATGCATATTTTACAGTCTCAAGAACACCTTTATACTTTTTATTTAAAAATCATCAAATTAAAACATGTAAAGTTACCATCTATTTTCTGGAAATAGTATTTACAAAGAAAAAGGGAAAGTATGCTCAACTTTAATTTTTAAAAAATTTCCCAGACTATGAACTTGAACGCCATTTGAAATATATTTGCCAAATGTGTTGGTATAGAACGTTCAGATTAATTTGAGAAATTTTAAGTTCAAATGGGACGTGCGCTCTATAGAATGATATCTGATACGCAGAAAGAGGAAATCAGAACAAAGCAGGTGGCTCCTTTTTAAAATAGAAATAATAATAATAAATGTAGTATTAAGACGATCCTAACTGGTTAAACTGAGATGAAATATGCAGACTTCTGAAACAGTAAAGTTACTGATGGTTTTAACAGTGTATTTTTTAGATTATTATGCAAAATCTATAGCCATAATTTATAAAACGAGACTGTACAGATAATTATATTTCGTATAATTAGATTATTCACGATAAGACTCAACGAAAAAAGATAAAATAGTATTTTTTAAAGATATAACTAATTAAGATTATTGTACTTACTCTCTGCTTAAATGTAATTTTCATATACTATGCATCTTTACATGATAACATATTAACATCGTTAAAAATTGTCGGCATGTTTATTCTTATTACGTAGAGTGCTTATCAATTGAGACATTTATCTTGGTTCACTCAAATGACAGTAATCTGACGTCGGTTTTTGTATTTAATCACGTACACACTTGTTTCATTCTTTCAGTAGCCTCCAGCGACGTAGTTCCAAATATGGTGATGATAAGCCTTACAAAAACTAACACAAGCAGAAAAAAACAACAACAAAGATGATGATGATGCACTCATGGAGAATTTTTGAAAGATCGAGTCAACAACGAACAAAAAAATGAGTCATGTATTAATTCTTAATAAGATTCCATTATCGCGTCACCATAATATTCATAGTGTAGCATATTAGCATATAATCACTCATTCACTCATTCATTTTCCTATGTAAAAAATTGTAAGTCAGTAGGGAATATTGTCTCAGAGGACATAAAGAGATAAACACGTTTTTTAAATGTCTTCGTCATTCAATGTTTTTAGCACTCATCAACTGAATGGAATAACCTTGACTAATTCTGGTTCGTGCCTTTCCAGTGTTTTCTACTCAAACATTTGTCTCCATTTAAATGCAGCTTTGATTTATGCAAGCTAATGTTGAAGACGGTGAAGTATCTGTCATTCAATGAAAATATTTATATTCTTCACGTGTACCATAAAGGAGAATGATGATGATGATGATGACGAGGTGAGCTCATTCATGTAAATAAATGGATTGTTTGTAGAAAATACCATTATTGTGACTGATGCCATCTTATCGAAGTCATCTGTATTTGTCTGCTCAAGTCTAAATTTTAAAAAAATCAAGAATAGTTTCAACATCTCTATTTAAAATTGAACGTAAGTCTCACAAAAATAAACGCAGATGGCAAGTGAGATTACCACACTATAATTCGATTGAAATAATAATTAATGGTATTCGAAACACAAATTCATTCATTTTGGAAGTCATCTCACGCGCGCATAAATGTCCTTGCTGGTCTGCCCTCCCATTTTGAATGTCACACTTTTTACGGGATATTTTATTATGTATTTAAAAAAACGACAGTTGCTGCTTAAAAATAGTGGAGCGAGGGAGCACAAATACATGAAAGTGACCTCCTACAGCTATTGGCGGAGTCATTAGCACGTTTTATGTGCCACAGTCTGAGATTAAATAAATAAATACATAAGCAAAAAATCATAAACATAAAAATATTATTTTTTTTTAAAATGCTCCAGCCAATGACAATTATTGGTACAAATGAATATTGTGTGGAAAGGGGACTTTAAGTGAAGAAACTACCAAACTAGACAAACAACTGTAGTCTTATCTGAAAATTTGGTAACTTTAACTTTACTGCAAATTATGACGGGAAATAGGTAATTTTCGTAAATGCTGTAAAAATTTCTTGGAAAGTGTAAGTAAAATGTATAACTAAAATGCCAGCATTGTATGTAACGCTTAATTTCTTCGTATAATAAGCAAAAGATGAATGGCTTGCATTTGAATTTGTTGAGTGAAATTTGGAAATCACGCGTGAAGTTTCAAATGTATAGTTCTGGAAACTCTCGATTTTCTCTATTGCATACAGGGAACGCCTGTTCTCGTGTATGAATTCATTTTCGTTTCAAAACAAAAAGAGGTAAATTATGTTAACGCAGAGAAGGAAAAAAAATATTGAGTGAGTAAGAAAACTAGCAAGTTTATCTTTTTTTACGAAACCATTGAGAGTTGTTTGTGTCTGAGTAGTGAGAAAGAAGAGAGAAAAAATAATTTAGTTGTCGAGTGTTATTTACATTTTCAACTTTTTTATAGACAGCGACAGCAAATAAGAAAGTTTGTTTCTACTTTTCCCGTTCTTTTTGTATATATTTTTTTTGTTTTCCACATGCTTGCTTTTTTGCACTTTCTCTCTCGTTTCCTGTTTCACTTTTTCTCTCGTCTCCGAACTAGCCAAACTTCTCGTCTAGATTCTTTTATTTTAGAAGTGAATATTTCGACTTGATGAAATTATGTTCCACAGCAGAACAGACCTCCCTTTGCTGCAGGCTACGTGAAACATTTTTTTCGTGGATCAGAGTACCCAAGTGTGTGTGTGTGGATGGAGGCAAGTTGTGCGCAAATATAGTACTTTCTTGTAAAAAATGATACTTTTCTGAACAAACACATACAATTCTTGTATTGTGTACACTCCTTCGAGAATGTTATTTTGCCAACTTTTTTTTACAAAACTCAACTCTACTTTTTCACTTGATAAGCAACGAAAACCAACATGGAGCAAAGCACATTTTTTCTCCCGGAGAAAACAGCGAGAATGAAAAGGAACATGAAAAAATTTACATTTGAAAAAGAGGAAAAAATTCTGTTTATATTTTTTTACAAGTATTTTTCTATTTTTGTACAAATTTTATTCTTTTGAATTGTTCACTTGTAAGTTTTTTTAAAGTGAATGCAAAAAGTTAGGAGCAAAATTTAGGTATTTTGGGAAAAAGGGATACTGTCACTTCCATAATTATCATCTTGTTTAGTAGATTCACAGACGTCATTTCCAAGTGAAAAGAGACGGAAAGTAGGATGAAGAGAAGTTAGCAAAAAAGAAATTATCAAAAGAATTTTTTGTGCCTCAGCAGAAAAAAAATAACTTGCAAGTGAAATGTTGATCTCGAGCATTAATTCAGAGAAAAAAGCTTCATTTTTTAAAGGAATATTTTGAGTAAAGAAAGGAAATGGGAAGTGTGCAACGTGTGCAAAGTGTGCACGTTTTTTAAAAATATACATTAATGATATTTCTGGAATTTTTGCACACACGGCATAATAAATAAGGCTGAAAAACTTATTCCAAAAACTTTATTCTCCGTGACTATTTGGTTAATTTTATAGTTAATGTTGAATTTGGCATTATGGGCTTTAGTCGACTTGAACTTATCTTAATGTATGCATAATTTGGGCTTGAATGACTGAGAAACTCAAAGATTGACTAAGCATTAAAGTACATGTGTATTGTATGGAACACTATTGCATCTTATCTTCCTAAAATGTTGATGGATGGATCAATGAATTGAATTCAATGTCGGTGTCCCTTTTCATTACAGAAGCTGATAACAATCTTTATGGTAAGGTTGCAAATAAAAAGATGTAATAATACTTCACCATGTTGACAAATGAATAAAAAAATGGGTTGATGGGTTACTCATGTGTCGGCTTGGCTTATTCCCACCCTAATTTACATATCGGCTTCTTTTCCCTTTTTTGAAATTTCTACTGTCATTATTTTTGTCTCAGAGAAAATCCTCCCATTCTGTCTGCCTCTTCCCATCACCGCACAACAGCTTTGCCTCCATATTTACTGTCTTATTATTATTACTTGTGGTGATCCTAATCCTGATAAGACCTGTTATTACTTGTTCTCTCTCTCTATTTTTTTCATGTCACCACTTCCAGTTTCATCATTTTATAACACAAAAAAATCATGAATGAAAAGAAGTCTTTTTATGCTGATGCACGACTGACTTATGGCTTACTATCGTGTGGTAAAATATTTCACATACATTTGGGATATACCTACTTATTCATGCAGTCATGTGTGCACACAAAAAATATATCTCTTTTTTTGTGTTCATTCAAAAAAAATTACCCCTGTTTTTTACGATCATCACTAAAAAGATGCCGATGTATTCAAACATAGTTCAGATAATCGTGTTATTATCTCAAAGGAAAAAGTAATAAAAACCAGGCTGATCCAGTTGGATCTTTTTTTTGTTTCATTCATGCTCCAAAACAATGTGTGTACTATGGTGGTGGTGGTATGGTAAAAAAGAAACTGTGCTATTTACAAACAGATGACGACGCATATATTAACTTATTGGATCAGACGGTTGTGCTCAATTTTCCGAACACAGAAAAGCGAGAAACGTGTTTTCGCTGCACTTTTCTTGTCTTTCTGGATTACAAAGTTATTTTGCCAATTTATTTGAAGCTTTTGTGCTCAATTTTTTGTGAGCGCTTTGAAAATTGCTTTTTTCTCTGTGTATCAATTTCCATTTGGGAAAAGGGAAAGTGATTTGAATTCGATACCAATGAAATTCCATCTGTTTTTAATAATTTAATCATTCATTTTCAGCCTCCTCCTCCCTCGCAAGGAAGTGGGCCACGACCACAAAAAGTATTATTAACATATGTGTGCACACATCCATATGTTCCAAGATGTCTCATTCTTTTATTGCTTACATGAATGAAACTGAATTTGCTCGTAGTCATCATCATCATCATCATCATCTTATCTTAGTTCTTGTACTCACCCATGTGAAGCTTGTGCCATTCATAAAAGTTGATAAACCCAGAAGAATTTTTCTTTCCCTGAGAAAAAAGTATAACGTAAGATTTAGCAAGTCCTTATCTTGTCGGATTTCATGATGGATATGGCAGCTCTAAATATTTCTTTCCAAAGGCAAAATCCCATTATTCCTAGTGCACTGCTTTTATGCTAATCATAATAATAGATTAATTTCAATATTGCTTTTTTTATCAATATTATTATTATTATGGCGAAGGCTCGTGTAAATTACTCTTCTTGTCGTGGATAACTTTCGTAGCAAAATTATTGACAGCGGGAGATCTTATTTTGATGTGCACGCTATTTACATTTCACTGACACTTTTTTTTCTCCACACAGAAAAGTTTCGAAGGGAAATGAAAAAAAAGATAAACGATTTTTCTTCTTGGATCCGCTCTGATTATGTAAATTCTTATTTTTTGTTTCATTGAAGAAAAAAATATCTGGAGGAAGGGTAGAGTTGTCTTCTTATCATCTTGTGTGTGTGGATGCGCAGGAACAGAGCAACAATTTATTCCAATTTTTATTCCGGAGAAGTTTTGGTGTCAGTGAGATGAGATGAGTTGACTGATTGCTTCATTCGCTTGGCTCCCTCGCTTCTTTTTTTGGAGATGTTTTTCTTTAAAAAAAGGTAGGAAACAAGAAAGGATTTATCTCGCCTCCAAAATTTTTTTCAGACCGGTAATTTCCCTTCCAGTCTCGTTGTCAGCGTATCTCTGTTTTTTTTCCTTGAAACAAAAATGTTCATGTCTTGAAGTTAACACACAATCACTCAACTTGTCATAGTCTTTAAGACTTCTGAGAAGTGAGAGGAGAACACATTGCTTGCTTCTTTTTTTCAGTTTTTTTTCTTTACAAAAAATAGCGAGAAAGGTGGTTTTTAAAAAAAATGGTGGTAGTGTGCACCACGCCAAAGTAAATGCTTTTCTTGTATTATTATTGTAATACGTTATCATCTAATTTGTCTTCATTTCAGGTTGCGGGAGGAGTCACAAATCCAACAGCCAACGTGGGCCACATAGGCTTTCATTTCCTGACGCAAATTGACAAATTATGTTTTTAAAGGTTGCTTTCTTGAATAAAACAAAAAAAACTTCAGTTTTTTCATGTGGGTTTGCTTGATACATGCATTTTTGCACCGTCTTAGATAATATTGTTCATTTGGGGAAGTGTGTCCATTTATCCGTATTGTGTTGTCATTCACGTCACACAAAAATACGTGGTAAACTCAGTTTGTATTTTTAAATTATACAATTGTTCATTTCACATTCAGAAATTGATATTCATTTTTTGTGGAGAATTTTTTTTTTGTTCTAAACTTTTGACCCGAAGGGTCACTGACTGACACTTACATACACACTGGCGCATTAGTACGGAAACAATTGTGCACATTAAAAAATAATATTCATTGTCAAGAAACGGAGACACCTGCTCATCACTAATGATTCTTAACCCACGTGTCCATTATTATTCGAGCTTAACAATATAACAACAACAACAAATGCGGAATGTACAGAGTTGTATTACAGCAATAATAAAAAAAATTCTCAAATATGGCTTAAGCTAAACTCAGATGATTGAAGTTCACGTAATGTCCACCAACAAAAATTCTCGGTTTCAATACCGTCGGTCTCTCGCCTTTTGTCTTTTTTCCTCACAAAATAAGTGATCGTTATTAATGGTTCATTGCTTTATTGTTCACTCACGTGGAAAACTTTGAAACGTTTATAAAAAAAACCTTGTTCTTTTTTTATTGTTTATCTCCGGATAAGTCTTTCTGCCGTCCAAAATGTCTTCTGATTGTTCCTTTGTTGATAAGGTATTCATCCACTGTCTGCTGTGTCCAAAAAAATTATGACAGTTTATTACCACCACCACACCGTTTATGGACTAGCCATTCAACGAATAAAAAAAGAGATTTGACGTGTTCATGTAGGTATGTCAAGTCAGTCTCCACATTTTTTTTTCATCAAACGCACAATTTTATTTTTGTTCGCATTGTTTTCACCTTTCATATTATATTTTGTTCTTTGATATCAACGACGCCACCAACGTTGATCATTAAAGTTGGGAGAGATTGTTTTTTTATGGTTTACTTGGCCATAATATTTTTCACTTCACAAGTATAACGGAGGAGTTAATATAGTCTGTTGTTTCGAGGATATTTATTTTGGATACAAGATAAAGCGACTGGTTATCCGTACCCGCGGTCGGAAAGTATCTTCAGTTAAATATTCTTCACCACAGTGTAATATTTTAGTTGCGGCGTCATTTTCTACACTTCTGGTACTAATTTTTATTACGATGCCCCATAGTGAAAAAATAAATAGAATGTGAATATATGTGATTTTCACTGGAGACGCATATTTTAAAACGTGAGAATAAATTAGTACAATCCACATCTTAATACAACTAGTGCATCAATGATAAAAAACGACATTCCTACTTTGGGTGACATGATAAGTACATTTTCCTTTTCATACCGAAAACCATTGGCCACTTTAACTCATTGTCAGAAAACTCATTAATTTTCTTCTTTGTCTCTGCAAGAAGTAGCACAAGTTCACAGATAAGATCTTACTTTTCTTATCCCTCCACTTTTGGTCTTCAGAATTGCATGCATTTCCCTAAAGACAAAACTTATAATTTTTCTATGGATAAATGGTTTTTTGGTGCAAAAGAAGTTTTTAGAAAATAGTAATTGAGCCAAAAAATAGCTTTTTTTACTTTTTACTAAAAAAGATCCTCTTTCTATTTTACGGGTTGGTTGGGATCGTTTAACAAAGCGAAGCTCAGCGGGAGACGCCTCGCATATATTTACACATTTTTTTGGTTTGGAGACTTCATTCAAAATATTTGCACACACGCGCACACAATATAATATTGTATAATATGTAATAGCCGAGCAGTAGAATATTACCCAAATTTCGTATATAAGCTTTCGACTTGGCTACAAGATAATCTTTCTAGAGGTCTTGCATAACATTCTGGTTGAAAAGTATTTTGTGACGCCAAAACACAGAGTTTTGGATCGAGTCTGGGTGGACGAAATTTTTTTTATAACTACATAAAAGGCCAGAAAAGTGAATTGTTCAGAGAAGTGCAGACAAAAGTAATATGGCGGAGTGCCAACTTTCCATTATTTTCATCTCCAGTTCATTCCAGTTGAGTACAAGTGAGATAAAAAATATTCTTAAACATCAAGTGGGCCTGCCTCGGTTGTCTTTTGTGGAGCCGTTTAAAGAGGAAGCGAAGCAGAAAACGTTTTTTTCGAGGATGAACTCTCACATTTTCCCAAGAATTCCAAAAAAATACTTGTCACGTAGCTCCAAAAAATACTCTGCTAAATATTTGCATTCGTTTGTGACTTTGTGGAGAATTTAGTAATCCAATAATGAACCATAAAAATCTATTTGTGGCCAATTATTGAACACAGAATTTAATTTAGAGGAACCCAAGAGAAAATTACTGGCCGCATTTTCTTCAAGATGATCTTGTCACTCTTCATTTTCTCTGGAATAATTATTTTCCCTACAAAAAAATCTTGCAAACATCAACATTCAAGCTTATCATGGACCATTTAATGTCCCATGTAAGACATCTTCCGCATTTTTTTCTTTTTGATGAGATGATGAATTACATGGTGCATGAAGTTTATTTATTACCCCACCACACATACAAAAAATAGATCTCATCCTTCCCATAGTTATCCTATTAGCAACTTCATTTAACAGGATTGTGTCCTCCTTAACTTTCCGTTGCTTTCGGACTTTTTTGTGTGCACCAGAAATAGGATAATTGAATTTTGTTCTCTTGTTGCGGAGAAAGGATAAAAGAAAATTAAAGTCATCAAGAAAAAAAGACAGGCAGTGAACAAGGGAAAATATATACTGTAATTCCAATCCAGAAAAAAAAGATCCAATAAATGTGATGTGGTAAATAATAATAGTTTCCCCTTACAACAAAAAATATTTCTTTCCCTCTTGTTCTCGAGTCATCCGTGGGGATTAATGAAGGACAGGAAAGGGAGGCACGATCCTGATAAGTATTTGTGTCAGAGTTTCGGTGATGTGCTACTTCGTAAAAGCTAAACAGTCTATGCCTTCCGGACTTCATTTTCTTAGACACACTCGAAAATGTGGATGGATGTAGCATAAAAATTTATTTGGTTTGGTGGTCACTTCAACAAAAATGTGGTCAAAAAAAGAAGAGAAAGAATTGTAATGGCTCAGTTGATAAATTTTTCTTATTGTTTGAATGTAGTGAATTTTTTTTCTGAAGTAAGCAAAAAGGATTGTAAAGAAAGGCCAAATGATGAACCATTAAATCATCTGCTTGAACGCCAGAATGGACACATAGGAAAGTGACTCCACAGAGTATACAGACAGACACACTTCTCCAGCTCAATTAAGAAAAAAGGAGACACATTTGTTGTTATTTGTGCTGTGATGATGATGCTCCTCTGCACAATTTTTGATGATTACGTTGTTGCGGAGCATTCCTTTCACTAGCGTATTCTTGACCTTTTTTAGTGTTCCCTTTTTCCAAGACATTTTTGCTCCTTTATTTTGGAGAAAAAAATAAAGGAAAATAGAGATGATGTCTAATTTTTTTACTTTCCCTTTTTTTGTTCCAAAGTGTAGAAGGCATTATTGTCTTGAAACCAGGATATTACAAATTCTGCTCACATTTTTACAGACAACCATATCGCATCATAATGGCGCATCCTCCCTCTTTTTTTCGTTCCACCAATAAACTTTTTCTCTTTGTGCTTCTTCCTCTTCTTCACAGACATCTTTGCAAGGCACAAAAACTCTTTTTGGCAGTGGAATTTTTTTAGAGACACAAAACTCAATCATAAAAAATGTTGTGGAAATGAAGGGGAATGAAAAGACAATCGAAATGAAAGGGACAGATTCCAGTTGCTTTTTTCTTATGTGCAACATTAGCGATTTCTTCGGTTCTTTTCAATACATAATTTCAATTGTTGGCAACAATTTTTTCTGAGTCTTGATGATAGCACCCATCAGAGCCAACTGGGGTGGGGGAATAATTACAGAAGTTTTTATTTGATATGTAACTAGTGTAAGCCAGCCAGCAGATTGCTGATTCTGGATAACCCTGAGATGACCACCAAGCGGTTAACATTTTAAAAAATAGAACAAAAATTGCAGCAAAAGGATTGGTCAACGAACGGGGACTCGAATAGCTATTATTTTTTTTAATTTCATCAAAACAAATTCTAGATTGTCGAATCAATTTCAACGTCTCTTACTTTATTTATTTATGTATGTAGTTCGTTCAAAATTTATATAGATTTTTGTGGAAAAACCAACTAGTCCAAAATGCCTATGATTATTAAAAAGCATTGTCAAAAATTCTACTGGAAATTTTTGCCTTCTTTTCATGCTCCCCTCGCTACTCCTTTTATTGGTGCGTTCTACGTGAAAGGAATATAAAGAAAGGTAATGCATAGTAAACACGCAGTGTTGAGCACAATACCAAGTAGAAAAGGGCACGAGAGAAATTTTTATTTTTACGTTTTATTCTTTTTTGTCTGCTCGTTTAGCAGTTACGATTATCAATTAAAAGTAGTTAGCAGCCCTTGCCTACTGAATCACTGTAAAAATGATACCAAAACGACAAGAAGAGTTTCTTGTAACAATTTTTCATTTGAAAGAAGACAGGGCTTTCTGCGTAGCGCTTTGCTCTTTGATTTGCCTTTGCCTTATCATGCATCAAAATGACCAATTTTTTAAAATTAAGTCACTGCGTATCAATTGCTGTGTTGCCGTCTACTTTTCTCAATATATATCTGGAACACTTTTTCCAGAAGCAC
>JAHZNF010000135.1:0-11889 GCA_027744215.1 Troglopedetes dispersus | reverse complement strand
CTACATGAAGTCATTCATTCACAGTTTGCATGTAAAGTTGATGAAATCGACCAACGGACAATTTTATTTTTGTCCTCGTTTTATTGAGCCCCAGCCCTATATATGTAGTATATATTATTCTTATGTGTAATAGTAATAATTGATTGAAAATTTTTGTCGGACGGGATCAGATGCACAAGCGAAAAGGTGTACCTTTTATACTTTTATAATGGTTGCTTTTTGAGATTAGTTGTCCTCGGGTGCCTTCTAGCACAAGAAAACAATTTTCCTCGAAACCCTTCCAGCCCAAAAGAGCCCAACCAGGCAACAGCATCATCATCACAGGAATCCAGGTTTTTTATATTCTATTTATTTATTTTCACCCAGCAACGCACAAAGACGGGCCAACTGCGTGTACGCTTTCTCCTTCCATTCAAGAGCTTTTCACTCGCTTTCAAGAGGGAAGATGGATTGATGAAATGAATGTTTGATTATACGCCTACATAGACACACACAGACAAAGTTTTGCCAGCAAAAGAAAATCTGATCGTTCTTGCATAATGCGTATGTAAATAAAGTGAACACACAGAACCGTGATCATAATATACATGCCTAATGTAATCAACATTACTTCCATTTTTTGCTAAACATAAAATATAAAAGCAAATAAAAAAGAAGAGTAAAAGAACTACGAAAAATAGGATGTTGTAATTTCATGGGAGAAACCTAAAGAATAAATGTGTGCACGAACTGTGTTTTCTATAGGAAAACACAAAAGGGAGGGTATTATTATTATATAGTTTTAGGTCGCCTGCTCCTCTTCCAATTCCTTTTTTGATTCCTTTTCTCTTCCCGTACATATACCGGTGATTTCTTTCGATTGACTGTGACAACCGTCAAAGTGGAAAGAACTGGGAAGAGTTGACACTACTTGCTTTCTTCCCTTTGCATGCTTTCCTTATTTTCCTTTCCTCCTTCCAATGTGTACACACGACCAACATCCTCCTTATTACATGTGTATCTATATGTATAGGTGACTAAGCGGAAAAGCGTACTCTATTTTCCTTCGGGTATAGCCATATCTTCATCACGAAAGGAAGGATATAATATATAGATACATACAATCAATAGAGCATCATCATCCACATCGTCCTGATCTATGTGTAGTTTATAGTTCACGTATTGCCTTGTCGTCTTTTTTCCCCATTCAATTTTCAATTTCCACAGGGACCTGGCCAAAGTCTGTCACACGGGCTTTCGTTTTCATCAAGCGCGCACAACACACGACAGTTTCTGGCTTCGCTCACCCTCTCTCTCTCTCTCTTTTCTTCTACTCTAGGCATTCTCTCTTGTCTCCAGTTTTTTTTGGACTTGTTGGCTTTTCTCGTGCCGATGTGGAAGGAGATATGGTGAAATATGTGGAGACAATCGGAAACAGAGGAGCGAATGATATTTCACAATTTCTCCCACTCACTCAACTCAACTCAACAGTATTCATTGCAATGTGTGTACACCACGAGGAGCTCTCACCTCACCTCAACTCCAATAGGTATCCGCACTGTGTAGTTCAGCAGCACGGGTCCTCTTCCTTTCCATTCCTCTAATGACACAATGACTGTTGCATAAAAAGGGCGCAAGAATATATATTGGCATGGCATCGAGTAGGTGACGGGTGAAGCTTTTCTAATTCATTTGGCAGTGGTAGTCATTGAGAATGGGGCGCCTATACCAGTGTGTAATGGGAAGAGAAGGAAAGCGGCAGAAAGCAGTGGGAAACCCCTGTGTTTTCACTCGCTTTTTCCAACTGAAAAGAGAAAATGAAAGACACTCTAATAAGTTCATAGTGAGAGAGGAGCAGCAGGAGGAGAGGGAGGAGGACGGAGTGACGACGAAGAATAAAAATGTGAGTGAATATCACGGAGAAGCCACACACACATATATATATAGCATGACCATGTTCTCCTTGGTTCGTGAAATGAGTATAGGTATCTTTCTTTGGTGGAGCTTGGTGCTTGTTGTACACTCCAGAGCTTCCCAAATAACTTTTCCCAAAACTCTAATACGCTCCCTCTCTTTCTTTGAAACAGACTCTCGCTTCCCTCTTTCCTTCTCATTCACTCTCATTCAATCAGACAACCATACAAGAGGCAGTGGGGAAACGGACTCTCTCTCTCTTTCGAAATGAACCCGCAAGGTTCTCTCTCTGTAAAAAAGTATAATAAGATATTGCTGGAGTATGTGCTCACCAACTTATACTTACATGCATTACAGTAGATTAGGGTTTGGAGGAAAAGGTAAAAAACGGAAAGTGAGTGAATGAGTGAGTGGAAGTGAAACTCACTGGTAGAAGTAGGAGTGATGCATATACATAAATACTTATATACGGTAGCACACAAATATCCACCAGCTAGGAAAAAAGTTCGTCAGCCACTCCATGTCTCGGTGAGGGTAGAAAGGTAAGTTGAGTGAGTGGAGCAAGGAGCATGAGAGAGAACAAATCAAGTGGAACGGGAATGAGGAAAGACAATTGTTCCTTTTTTACTTCCTATATTATTCAACCTTTTCACTATTTACTAATAGACAAGGTTTCGCAGCAGGAAAGACAAACAACCTGGAACAAAACGCAACAACGGCAGCAAGGCAACGCTCCCTTCACTCACTCAAAATCACCTCACCTCCCGTCTCTCGCACAAACGAAGGGAAATGAAACAGCAAATAGACAACTATAATACAGACAGAAACAAGAGGACACGGAGAAGAGCACAGAATACGAAAACACAAAAAAATATTATTAATACGAGTCATAAGAGAGTTTCCTCTCTCTCTCTCTCTTTCTCTCCTCAGTCTTCCCTCTGAACGACAAAGTGAGTCGCTGCTGGAAAATGAAAATGCATTTTACGTCAAGCTATTCTACTTTGAACGTTATTATAACGAGAATGTAATAAGAATAATAATAACGGAATGGTGAACTACATTGTCATGCTATGTAATCTTCGGAATTGCATATTCTAGAGATTCTATCAGAGTTCCTTTTTTCCACTTGTACTTTTTCATGCAGGATATGAGAAAGGAAAAAAACTTTATTTCAATATTTTATGTATGTACTAAAACGGAAAGGCATGCAGAAACTTATAGTCTTGAATGCTGTATATTGTGTGTGTGCATAACATATATGAAGAAAATATGTGCACAATTTTATATCGATGATAAGCCGCAGATAAGGTAGAACAGTGGGCGAATTGAACAGAAATGAATTATAATATTATTCTATTCTCTGAAAATAATAATAAAAATCCTATAGTTCATAGATATGCTCAAACTTTCACTTTTCACGTTAGTGTTCCTTCTTTTCTTTTTTCTCCATAAACAATATGAAATGATTTCTAAGAACTGAATCGGAGTATGATGCATGAACCTGCACCGCGAGCATTCCTTTCATTCAAAAAGCAGCAACTTTTCCTATAATATGGAAGCGGTCTAACTTTGACAGGATTTTCTCCTTTCATCCTGAAATCCGAAATGTTATGTAAAGCCTTTTATTCTTATAACTTATAATGATTGCTATAATCTATTGTATTGTAAAGTATTTATTGGCATTTTCCAGTTTCCACCACTCTTTTCCCCGTGTCTTTTTCGTGTATCAAAATGTACATCATTTCATGCCAAAATCAAAATGGAAATTGTGCCCACACACATGTACACATAAATACGCCCTTTTTGCCTGTCCTTCCTTCATTCTTCCCAGCTGCACAACAAAGTAAAAGGTGGAGGAAAGGAAAAAAAAAGCACAAGCAACAAATATATAGACACCAAAGAGCTTTAGTTTGCTCGTTTTCTAATTTCCCAGGTAGAAGATATAGGGTCCGCTGCTAAATACCACCAAGTTCCCCGGAATATTTCCACCAAAGCCAACGGAGTGAGTGTAATATGTATTTACCTTGACAAGAACAGGAGGCTTAACTACGGTTCAAAACAATATTTTTGTTGGTTTTCTCTGACTCGGTATGTATGTATAAGGTAGAATAGTATATTTCTCTTTTCTCCTTGAGCTAAAAAACTCCATTTTCTAATAACTGACATGACAACAAAACGACACGAAAAAAATGGAGCTGATTTTCCATTCTAAATTTCATAATGTATGGGAGCGAGACATAAAAAGAACGAATGTGTGTTTGAGAGAGACACACACAGAAAAGAGATTATATTATACCTCAGTGCACACTCGGCGCAGTCATCGTGTTGCTTCAGCTCTCCTGTTGTTCCCCAACTTTCTCAACTTAGCTTTTATTTTTTGATGCCACCAAACTCAGAGAAAGCCACGATGACTGGGACGACATCGGTCGTCCAAGTAGTAATAACATGCATAATATGTGATGACACAACAACCAACTCAACTGAGCAACAATAACAGGAGGAAGTTCATTATTTACTGGAGTAGTTTCCTCCCATTTTCCTCTGCTGTCGTCTTCGCAGGAATAAATAAGTTGTCCCAATTCCCGATCATCGTCATCCCTTTCATCATCCTCGTCGTCGTCGTGTGTGGTGGTAAGGACGAGGAGTTCTCTAAATAGAATGGAAATATAGAAGGTATTTTTATGGATCACCTAGTTTACTGCTTTAGTTGGAACAAACCAAAACACCCTGTCATTACTTCTGCTTTCATGGTTTCGACAGAAAACAAAAACCTGGTATTATTATTATTATTATTCGTTAGGTAGTATTGTTGTTAGCGAGGTGGGCGCTCTCTATCTCTCTGCCTTGTTTCCATCCTTCCTTGCTACCAGCTGGGAATTTCGACATAGAAGCATAATATGATATTCTACAATATAATTCAGTAGTTTTCCCGTAACGCTCTGTTCTCGATTCTCAGATGGGTCTACTTCTCCGAGTGTGTGTAGAAAGCATTCTGCCAAACATTTTATTATGCCACTTGACCTGACATTTCGCAAATTGCGAAAATTCAAGTTACTCCAAAGTACTTCTGATGATGTTGTTCTTGTGTTGTTTACCCGGGAAAAATGATGATTTGATAATGATGCTCCACAAAGTTGAAACTACTCCTTCCCTAATGGTTGATACTTTCTGTAAACAATCAATATTTCCTGTAACTCTGCTCGACGAAATTGCCCTGCTTCCGCGAATCTTCAGTACTCACAGAACATAAAATATCCATTGAAATTGAAGGATTCTCTAGATCCCGCATGTTTGAGCCCAGACAAGAGTCGATCATCATCAGCATGAAATATAAAACGGGAATAACAACGCGGCACACATGTATGTATGTATGTCAGAATAACAGGTTGTTGCTGGGAACTGGAATGTCGGTTATTACGAGTGAGAAGAGAAATAAATGGCAATTGGCGATGAATAATAATAGTTTTTCTTTCTCCCTCCCGCTACCCTTTTCCTTGCCTTTTCTCAGTGAGGTGGCAACGAGATCAAAAATGTTATTGACGACAATGATGACGGCGATGACGCTGATAAAAGCCATTTTCGAGAAAGTTGGCTTTTTATGTTGTTATTTTTGTTGTCATTGTGTGCGAAGCTCAGGGAGGAATGTCTATGTTCCATAAGCAAACATTGCTCCTCAAAAAAGAAAAAAGAGTTTTGCTTCACAGGAAACACGGAAACGTAACAAAACAAAATTGAGTATTAGGGAGTCAATGTGCAATTCACTACAACCCATTATCTTATCGTTGTTATATGATTTTATGAAAGGAAAGTGTAAACGGAAGAAACACGCAAAAAGTATGTTGTTTAGTGAAATGATTGTCAAGTGGCATGAAATAGAGAACTGGTAGGAAAAAATACCAAGTTTTGGGCCTGAACAAAAGATCTCATTTCTAAACCTAATTGATACAATGCTGTAATCACGCAGCCTTCGAGTTACTTTTTTTATCCATATATCACAAGATAGCTAGCAGTTGCACAGAATGCTTGCTTATATCATCAACTCTACATATACATATTAAACTGCAAGATGCTTTTCTCAACTTTCTCCCATGTTCTCTTGAGCTTATTTAGTGCTTGGAAGTGGTAGCCGAAGTGCAAGGGATAATAAAATTTTTTCTGCTTGCATTGCTTGTATACTTCCTCTCTCTACTTTCTATTAAATAAGCTGAAATCCATTGCTATTTACCAACTATCATATAATATTTTTCTTTAAACAAACTTTCCTTGCAAGTTTCTCGCTCACTTTCTCTCTCTCTCTCTCTCTCTCCTTCTTCGTCCTCCAAATAAAAATGTTACGTAGGAAAGAAACGATGAGTTTGGAAGGACGACGATACGATTATATAGGACTTTTTGTTGGTTCTTTCCATTGTCCGAAAGAAGCCTCACTATCGAAACTTCCGCCTCACATAATGCAGTCGAAGTACTAAAAAGACACAGAAAAAATCTTAACGCCCCTAACGTTATGTAGTTAGTGAAGAAAAAGTGGAGTTGTTGTTTCGTACTTTTTTTTCTTTTTCTCCACAACTAAACTCTCGCCATCATCATTAGATTGCTTTTACTTTTCTTCTCCTTTTTTATCCATCTACTTTTTTTCCCAGCTAATATTGATACACAATAATGTGCCCCGTTATTAGTCCTCTTTTTTTAGTTGCTCTCTTTGGCTTACGTGTATGTGTCGTCTTTCTCTTTCCTTTTTTATTTCTTTCTTTATTCCCTTCTCTGTAACTACAAAGCTCCACTTTCTATCTCCAACTCTCTCGTTCTCACTTTTTATCGGCAGGCAAGAAGCAACAACAAGGAAAGGAAGGATGGAAACGTATAAGAAATAGAGCCTCTGGCAAAAAAGTTGTTTTTCCCGTTTTCTCTCTTTCTCTCTCTCTCTCTCTTCACTTCCTCTCGTGTATTTTTATGTAAGACATCCTTTCCTCGCACAAAGTCCATCTCTATCTCGGTGATTCTCTTTTCTCTCCCCGTAATACTTTCACTTTTTTTCCCTCTACATCTTTGGCTTGGTCCTCGTGATGCATGCTTTCTTAAGTAAGATATTAGTTTATACGGAGAGAAGGAGGAAAATGACGTAATGCAAGTCTGAATCGGAGGGAATGGACGAGAAGAAGAAGAAGAAAAGTGCTGCAACGGCCACAGCGGTAGCACTGATGTTTTCCTCGAGGTGGTAGCTTAAAGATCATCATAATAATATAGGCTGATAATGGATGTTTTTGTGGTGTGTATATTTGTGTGTGTGCACCACCCGAGATACGTCCTCCAAATCCCACAAGAATTCACAAATGTAAGTACTTATAAATGAGACGAAGAAGTAGAAGCTGGAGCTTCTTACACCATTTCCTAAACCAATGTTCGCCGGAATGGTGGCAAGCCGTCTTCTGTGTGTAATGTGTTATAAGAAACCACCCACGATTTTCCCGGTGTTTACTTCTTCCATTCCCTTCTTTCTCCTTGTATCACCCTATTATCAGAGTCTTCCGTCTTGGTTAATTGCTCTCTCTGGACACAGGAAATGGAGGAGAATTTTTCCTTCTTCGTCTTCTGTACCCTACTTCTCGACTACCAACACACGGCAGAACGTCGTGGAAAAGAGGTAAAAGAAACCGAAAAAAATATTTATGCTAAAGCCAAGCCTGTGCTTACGGCTGAATAAATGTGCTTGGGACGCGACGCTTGCATCCCACGCCAAATGATGATGGTTGGACTCCAAGTTTTTTCAAACTCGGACGAAACAGTTTAATTTGCTTTTTCTTTGTTCCCACAAACAACATGAATCGGGGTAAGAGGGAACCCAGGCATACCATTAAGTACATCTAACCTCCGCATTTTCTCCTTTCTAGGGAGACTTTGGCTCTCTTCGCAATAGATAAGTATAGAGAGCGAGAGAGAAAAAAAAGTTGATTACGCAACTTGTTATTATTGTACATATCCATGAACACAGCCCATGGAAGCAGATGAAGAGAATAATGGAAAGAACGATTTTTCTCTCTTCCTCCTCCTTCTTATTATTGCTCCGAGACGACTTCCCACAAGACGAGGAGAGAAGAGAGCATTAAGGAAACTGCAAATGATATGATGAGGATGAGACTAGAGAGAAAGAGAGAAGAGGCTCCTTGATTACCTACATCATCAGGTCAAAAGAACATGAGTCATTTTCATGAATTTTTACGCAAATCCCTACAATGCATGTTTTCCGCTCTCCATGAAGAAGAAGGAAAAAAACAAGGGGAAAAAATAAATTTTCGCCTTCCCTTCCGCCGCATCCTTCTCATTCCGTCACTTGATCTTGTCCTATTCCCAAGGTAGTTTCTTGGAAAAAAATGTTTCAGGAGCACACACACACAATCATAAGCGCGGCATCGTATCATCGTCATCAGTGAGAAAAAAAACCTTGCACATATCTATGCATAACAATAATAAAGTAACCCTTCTGCTCGCCAACTCAACAGCAAAATAATCATTGCAGGGGGTTTTATAACTTACATGACTTGTCCTAGCCATCTTTTTACATGCACACGTAATGCCAAATGAGGTGAACCTAGCAATGACTCGGCGTAGAATAGCATCAAATGATAGCAGACACTTTTTTATGATATTTAATTAATGAGCAGCCGGACGTGACAAGCTTGCTAAATGCGAACCAACACAAAAATTCCATTATACGAAATTTTATATCAGTCAGCAAATTTTATTGTAATTTCTTTTGACCTTTGACTTTTTGTAAAAACATATGTTACGTCCTTTCCAGACATTCACAGTTTGGATTTCTTCTGAAACTCCCGTTGAGATAGATTGTACGGATTGACATAAAAATAGTCCTTGACAGCTGAATCCCTCAAAAGTTATATTATGCTGGAAACCAACTCTTGACACATATACCGAGTCAGTAAGGTTTTGGGAATTTTAAAAATCAAGGAACGGACGAATGTTCTAAATACGGATGAAAACTATTGACCGATACTGGTGATGTTCACTATTTTTTCCAAAAGTTTGCATGCAAAATTTCTAAATTTTGGTCGCTTTTGAGTAGTGGAGCAGACAGACACAAGTCCGAATTATAAATCATTGAACAATGATATCCTCGATGCAAAATAAGTAAGTATATGCTCACGTTTTGTTATGCATCCCTTTTTTATTCTTGCTCGGCAAAGGAAACATCCACTCTACTTTGTAATCAACCCTTTTTACCTTCCCAATGTCAAATATCCAAGTATGGGAGCACTTCTTCTGTTCATTCTTCATTACTTCGAGTTGAGGTCGCGGATGGTTGTGATAAGAGTCATGCTGACTGAGTGTTGTTGTTTTGTTGGCACTATGTCGTTTCCCCCATGTGATATGTTTTAAAAAATATGACGACTAGCGTAGCACAACAAGCACGACCAAGAGACGATCATCATTTCCAACGATGATAGGAGGATAGGGTGATATTATTAAGTATGGATTTGGAGGAGGACGGATATGAATATGAATTACCGCTAGTGTAATGCCATCATATCATCAATATAGTCGTCGTCATTCTCGTCGTCATCATCATCATCCCATGATTACCACGAAAGAAGTGCATAAAAACAAGAGAACACATTATTGCAATAGTGGAAGGGGAGCATCATCCTTAGCAGTCGCATAATTCCTCGCTTCGAAAAAAATGTAACAATATTATTAGTATATTTTTATCGCGTATTGTTCATCATCTTCATTGCTTGTGTTGCTGCAGTGCATTTTGTCCTTCATTTTTATATGACCACTTAAAATTAACCACTTGAATCTATAAATATGAACAATCTTCTTTCTGATTATTTATGAACTTACTCCACTTCCCGAACCGTCTGCCTGCATGGTTGCAAAGGCATAAATAAACGTCCATTATGAATGTTTTACAAAGCTATAACATGTGCAATAAACAGAAGTTTGTTCAGACCTGATTTCTCACAGGAAAGAGAAGCGTATCTAACAAGGCTTGCAAAGTGAACAATCTCGTCGTCGTCGTCGTCGTCAACAAAATTGTTCAAAATTATAATGGAACAAAAGCGAAGAGAAGAGACGTTTATAGATAGATAAGAACAAAGATTAATTGTTAACAAAGAAAAAAGAGTTGCAGTAATGCTCTTAAAGGGTTTTACTTGCATGTTTGAAATGATGAAAACGTGAATCTCTTCTCTTTGGTTATATCTGCCTTATTAGCGAATAAATAAAAAAGTGTTGTGCAAAACCGTGTGTGTGCAACAAGATCCATAAAAACAAAGAACAAAACGCAAAGGCCCTGGGCCCAGTTCAGCAAGCTATTTTATACGACAATAAAAAGGGAAAAAGGTGAAGTAAAAGATTGAATTGAGTAAAGAAAAGAAAAGAGGGAAACTGAGAAGACGGTACGGATGGCGACGATGAGATACACACTAAAGAGGTATCATCAACGGGAGGGAAGAAGGTTACTTACGACAACACCGTCGCACGACTTTACTCCATTCTTGCATTTTTATTCCTGTGCATCTGTATCTCTGTGAAGTGGAGCTGTTATTTGAGGAGCAGAAAGGATGGCTGCTAGGTATCTTTTAAGTAAGTATTGAGGTGAGATACACTCACTTAGTTACAGAGTCGCTCGGGGGAAATATGATTCTTTTTAAGGATAATGCCACCTCTAAAAAGGCTGTAACTAGTCGTTCACTCGACATTTTACGACTCACGATTTCACGATATCCATGCTTACACAAGCTCACGACATCACAGAACCCAAGACAAGAAAGAAGAAGAACTACAATATAATAATAATCACCATAATCATAATAATGCAATGCAATATGCAGCGTCGACGACGAACGTATGTATTTATTATTGCTCCTTTTCGTCAGTGCGAGCTCCATGCTACCCTTAAGAAAGAAAACAACAGAGTCAAAAAGGAACCTTACGGGTTGTCAGAAAAAGCGTGAAGATGCGATATTATGATATACGCACATAAAATGAATCATCAAGTTAACCAAAGTCAGTGAGGTTTGTTTTTCTCAGACCGCTAAAAAAAATTCGAATCGACCAGACTAAATTATCATGCTGTATAAAAATTGCACGAAAAGACACCTCCTTGAAAAAAAAACGCGTTTTTTAGTCTATGCAACGAAACAATAATAATATGCATTATTTGTTAAACAGAATAATACATAAAATATCATATAATCATAAAGTGCATGCAAACACACAGACACATGCATCACTGCACAATATGTGATGATGACGTTGATTGTTGTTCTAATCTATAAATATATTATTCATGAATCTTATTGCAGAAGAGACGCACTGCACGCCACCGTATTGGAGCAAGCAAAGTTTGTAGAGTAGCCTTTATAAAAAGAACAAATCCCTGTTTATCCACTCTTATCTCTATCGTCATCTTCATCATTACCATCAACCAGGACAATTGACTGTACCCAATGAAACATGCACTCCTTCCACCAACAATAAAAAAACGTAAAGTGCAATGTGTGATACATGTTACATGAAGAGAGGCCAGCACATTTCTCTGATGAAGATGATGATAATATTGGAGCATGCAATACAGACAATTTTTGGGACATATTTTATTCAAACAAAGTGTTTTCCGAAGGAACCATTGTAATAATGAGAGAATGAGGAGGACCGTGTGCGTATAATACAGTTAATAAAAGTAATAAAAATAAGCTTGCACGCTATTTTCTGCTGTAGCTACTGCTGAGTTTTTGATTGGGTCACTTGCTTTACAATGGCATATGGCACCCTTCAACTATTTTTCCTACTTCACTTCTACTTCTGTGGAGTGAGTTGGGCACAAGAGAGTGTAAGTGAATGTGAGAGTCTGTGGAGTGGGTAAAAAAGTAGAAGAGCCACCACCACCAATGCAAACCACCACACCGACATTGTTATATATTATCGTCTCTAAGATATTATGCGGATGCATATGATTTTACCAGTAACCACGAGCTAAAA
>JAHZNF010000134.1:0-10711 GCA_027744215.1 Troglopedetes dispersus | reverse complement strand
CTTTATTGCCAGAGCAAAGACAGGCATGATCAAGTTATCTTGTTTTAAAAACCAATGAGTTGACAGGAACCACGATGTAATGAGTTTACTAATGGTTCACGGAGCAGTAAACCAAAGGCTGAAATTAGCAGCCGTGCGACTGCTTATAACTATTATTTACTTTACTCGCCAAAAAAATAAAAGATGTACAATGTGTCGTTTAAAAATTGTGCACATTTGATCTTTTCATGTACCATCCTGATTTTAGAAACATGAATCGCCCGATGACTTTCTGGTACACTAAGGACCAACCAATTTTTGAGAACATTGACGACGGGGAAGACTCGAGTATTGACGTGACTAGAATTCCTGCCGGATCAGACACTCCACCCAGTCTCCGTCTCAGTCATAAAACATTTGAGACGATGGAAAAGGCAAACTGGGAATTTCTCCGACTTTCACTTCCTGTCATCTGTCATGATGAATTTATTGAGTAAGGAAACAGTGGAATTTTATTACTGCATCAAAAAGCAAGTATAATATGTGATAGTGAATGCAGTAAATGTAATGTGTTTCGGCGTTCCAGAAAGTGCTTTGAAATTTACACTTCCTCTCATATAACCTTTTGCTTTCTGTTTCGTTGGAAAAGCAAACAAAAAAGTCACAAATGATACAGTGACAAGAATAATAGTATGTAGCTCTGAGCTTCAAGTCTGTTCCCCGGTGATGATTATTTATGCATTTTATTTTTCCTCCCGTTTCTCCCATTTTCCGGATGACACATTGCATTTTCTCTAAGAAAAAAATAAATATAGTTAGTTATCTGCACGCCATGCTGCTTAAATTGTTCCTCTGTGTGGGGAATTAAATTAGTTGTCACGCATTTGAATCGCTTGCGAAACTTAAAATATACAAACAATAAATACCTATTATATGCAAAAACTATAAATAAAAATCCACTATAAATGTAGCGAGGATGAAAAAAATCGACGATGGCAAGAAATAAGAGCTCGCCAACACCGAATTCGTGCAACTGGTCAGTACATTCGAACGAATAATCTAGAGCAAACCATTCAAAAGGCTGGATTCACTATGAGTGACATCAAAGGTCAGTGTGCTATAGTAGTCATCTATCCAGTTCTTCACGTAGCGAAGTTCTTTTTTTTTTAATTTTTATTATTATCACTATACATCTACACACCTGTAAGATAATTAAACAGCCAAAAAATACACAGAAACGTTTTACTTTTTTAAAAAAATATTTCTTTCTCAACATGTAAATATTCGGAATAAAATGTTTGTACCCTTATTTTCACGATCATCACTTTTCGAATGTCATCATTCTATACTTTCTGTAACCGGATCACTTGGCTACTCCGGCTTGATTGACACAGAGCTCCAACGGGGCTATTCAGAGGATGCCGCTGAAGGCGATCCAGACACAGGACTAAAGGGTACAAATTTTTTTGAAGACTTGCATGGTAGTTGTAATTAAAAATTAATAACCACACCACGATGACTTTTTATACAACCTTTCAAAGTATATACATTTGCACCTTTTTGATCAATAAAAAGACACACTTTCCCCAAAAAAACAAAGACAGATAATTTTTGTTATTGGAATTTTTTTTGGCGAGTCGATTTTTTGAAAAGTTCCCTTGTTTTTTCTTTATTATTATGCATCTGCACCCATGTAGATTCCGACTATGGTCGTGGTGAATTATCCCGAGGAGAGTTGCTTGCCCCGGGAGATGAGAATGGAAAAAAGAAAGAGCGTGGAAAGTCGCCCTTCAGGTAAGGAATGGTTTCCCCTCCTTTTTACACGAGAAAAGTCGCACTGTTAGTGCTTCACTACTTACTCTCATCAATGCTTGAATAGTTGACAACAGCAAATAAAAAACCACACCTCAAAATGTAAACAAAATGACATGTTTTTTCATGTGCCACGTTTTTTTTTGATAACTCACTTTTGTACTGTCCAATTAATTAAATAATCAATGGTATTATTCGTTTGTGTGAGAGTCTAAACAAAATTATTCCAAATTTAATCATTCGCGAATTTTCTCCATGTTTCTTCCCTTTCTATCTAAACATTCTTTTTATAGAAATACCAGCATTGTAAATGGAAAACCTATGATTAACACGTTGAAAAGGTGAATTTTTTTGCCTTATTATTGTGCACACTTACAAACAATATATACTTTGCTTAGTACGTACGTATTAATTATAGACATGGTGGTTGTATGCACTACCATCATAGACTGGCGGAAATGTAATACACTTGGCTAAAGCTAATATAACGACTTTTAAATATATCTCTAGAGATCCATTTTTAAAGAACCTTATATTCCATAAACTGCTGCGTATGTATACAGTAAATATGTGCGTTTTGAACTTAACTTTACAAAATCTTTTTTGTCTTGTACTATCTTTAATGCAATCTAACTCGGCTACATAAAAAAATCAATCCATCACCGCTCCATCCAACCTAAAACTACCACTTCTTCCAAAAACTATTTCACCTTGCTGTTGTACCTGCTGCCTTCTTCTCTCGCCTTCGCCTATGTTCCGCTGTTTAGCATGAATTCACTACAGGAATTTACCGAAGTTGGGAAATACTTGAGATTGGAGTACGCTAATCGGTAAGATTGTAATTTGCAGTCATGAGGATGTCCAAGTTGTACGTAATTTAGGATTGTGTAGTAGTAATTCGTAGCATTAGAGTTCGTTTTCTATTTTAATCCGATTTGGTAGTGCACGCCATTTCCAACTATTTCTAACCACATATCATTAAATGTCACGTATTATTGTCTAAAGCAAGCACACTCCTGCAAAGTAGCTCAAACCGACGACGACATTGGAGTTGGTTTTAAATTCGTGGTAATAATACAGTACGTTAATGTTCTGTAGTTGCATACTGGTTGATAGGATGACTTCCAAAAAAATTGCAAGGTTACATACAGCAAATAAAAAATATTTTGCATAGCTAAAACGGGTAAAGGTAATGGGGATCACCTAAAATATTCTTAAAATACGTCTTGCATAGACTCAATTCCCCTATGTCTCTGTATTGTATCCGTATATATTTAGTAGAGTTGGAAGAGGTAGTCGTACACTGTAAATAGTTAGACTTGTAAACTCTAAAAAAGTACGAGATGAAACTGACCGTAAGCGTTGTCATTAAAAATATACGTTTCGCCTCAATGCGACAACATCCATTTCCAAAGAAAAAAAAGCAGCAACACTTAACTGATTACATATTTTTGAGTCTGTCTTATTGAGAAGGCACGGTATGAAGGTTTTGTGACTTGTGCACCCATGTACGCGTTGGTAGGTACACCTAGGTGAGTGTTTTTTTTGTAAACGTATATTGTAGGTACACATTGGTATGTTGTGGGCTTTCCCTTGTTGCAACACCTAAAGAGAAACAACCTTCCAACAATAAATAATTCATTACTGTCCTAATCCATCCTTCTGTGTACGGAATCCTTTTCAGCTTGGCTTCTGAAGTTTGAGTGGTTTTTCTGCGAGGTTTTCCCCCACTTTGCTCTTTTTTTTTATACTTTCACCAAACGTCTCTCCTTAAACCTGCAAGTGTGTGCCATGAATTATGATGTCGAGGGAGAAGGGAAGGATTCCTTCGCCTTTTTTAAAAATCCCATTTCGTACTCAATTACGATGCTCATGGGATAGACGGAGTTTAGAGTAGCTGTCAGATACGCCTACGCTGACGCACAATTTACAAAAAATGCTTAAGTAACTCTTTTAAAACCTTCCTCAAGTTTATTTATGATGCCAAGCATTCATCAAATGGCAACAAGCTACTCAAAACAGAGCAGTATTAAAGCTTTTACGTGTATCCATCCTGCGGACCCAAGCTAAGCAGACAAAACAAACAACCTTTTTCACGTCAGAAGACATTTTTCAATACGCATGGGAATGCTACAACACACAAAAATTACATTTCAATGAATCATCATAAAAAACCGGTGGCATTATTGGTATCGTCCTGTTAATAACGTGCGCTTCCATATCTCCTTTCAATGTCACTAATGAACATTGCGTGGCCGAACGTTCGACATTGCTAAAGCGAATTACTAACAAAGCATGAAAAAAAAACCCGTATAGTACAGTGCAATATCGGGGTGCGTTGCGTGAGTGAAAAAAAAGTAATTAGGTATGTATGCGGCTCGTTCTTCATTATTATTGCATTTCTCAATGCCCATAATGCTGCACTTACTTTGATCGTTTTTTATGCAGCTGCAAAACGCTAGGTTGTGTAGAAAGCCAAGTGCAACCAAAGATAAAATACCCAATACTACAATACTGTGTGTTGGTTCACATTTCACTTTCTCTTAATTGTGTTATGCACATAGCTAGTATGGTTCTCAAATTTTGGTCTGCAGTTGAGACGGGAGTGTGTTTGTGGTTGATTTTATTTGCATTTGCATGGGACCAAAATGTATAGAAATGAACATTGTGCCCTAATGTTAAACACATAATACATAGTACTTTCACCTCGAATAAGTCCAGTAACAATTTCTTCGGTTACACTCGAATATTTGCATTTGTTGTGGGTTTTAAAGTGTAATCTGATAAAAAAGAGATGTTTTGCTGATAACACTTGGTGAACTTCCCTATTCAACTTATGTATTATGTATGTTATACATATAATTTCTCTATAAAATGCTGGTGCGTGGTCATACATTTAAGACTACGTGATTAATTATGAAACAAGAGCATGCTACAATTTTAATAAATGCTTGTGGTGTGATTTCATGTAAAGATTTTTCTCGCGGAAGAAAGAGGGCAAGGACCGAACTCCAGAGCCTGAAGATAAGTCAGGAACACGGGGTACCAACATTCGTCTCACTGAAGTTCGTAATAATCACTATATATAATCACACGTAATAATACAGGAGCAAAAGCAGTTCCTAATGCTGACAATTTTAAGCATGCTAAAATTTTTAATTTATGTATGAACCACTGCATTAGGGGAGCATGAAAATTGTGCCTCCTGCGGTGCCGGAACGGGCTAGGAAAGGAGGTGGTGGAGGTGGAGCCGAAGTTGCTGCACCTCCAGAACCACCAGAAGGAGATGTGTATGATATAATACAGGAGCAAAAGCAGTTCCTAATGCTGACAATTTTAAGCATGCTAAAATTTTTAATTTATGTATGAACCACTGCATTAGGGGAGCATGAAAATTGTGCCTCCTGCGGTGCCGGAACGGGCTAGGAAAGGAGGTGGTGGAGGTGGAGCCGAAGTTGCTGCACCTCCAGAACCACCAGAAGGAGATGTGTATGATGCCGAGTGCCTGGATTTGATCAATGAATATTTCTTTGGTGTGCGAATTTTCCCAGGTCAAGATCCCTGTCATGTGTAAGTAATATTTTGTGTTTCTGATTTTTTGCGGAAAAGAAATACTGGTTGACTGATTGAGAAGGTTTGATATCGAACAACCTCAACAAACACAGGAGCAGAATGAAACTGAAAGATTTTGATATTTTAAGCCATATTTCTTTTACTTTCAGTTACGTCGGGTGGGTCACATGTCAATATCACTTTCACAGTCATGCTTTCTCCAACGAGAAAGTGCGTCACTGCACAATTGCCGGAACGGATGAATATGACACAGAAGTGGAAAAGTATGTGATGTTACATAAATATAGCAGACGAGGCAGAAAATGAAGCCAAATTCTTTAACTTTTTTTGCACTTTACTTTGCTCATATCATAGTGTTGACAGAAGTTCATGTTACATGGTGCGAGCAGATGAGCTGTACAACCAAGTAACTCAGGATTCTGCTGGCAAAGGTGCATCCCAGGGAATGTTCATTGGCTGTACAGTCGACACTGCAACTGGGCTGATCAACTTTTACTGCGAAGGAAAACCTACGAGATATATTTATAAGGTAAGAATGTTCACCAGGGAGTGTATGCATACATAATGGAGAAACTTTTATCACCAGTTTTATATGTGTCATCATGTTGAATGTTCCAAGATGGAGCCTGGCACAAAACTATTCCCAGCCGTATTTGTTGAAGCAACTAGCAAGGAAATGCTCCAGTTTGAGCTGGGCAGGACATCAACAACTCTTCCTTTGTCTTCAGCAGTGCTGCTTAATTCTGGAAAACATTTGCAGCCACAGGTAAGTATTCCCAGCAAAGCCTCAGCATTTAATGCCTCACATGATGACTATGACGTAAATGAAACTTTACTAATAGCTCACTGTAATGATTTCAGTTTCCACCTCGCTTGAAAGTTCAGTACCTTCGATCTCACCAGTGGGCCCGTGTGCCAAATACCAACTTGAAGATTCATGCCTTGAAATTATCAGAACTTAGAGGTTGGAGTACTCTCTGTGAGGATTCAGTTCCCATGCTCGCACTACATATTCCCGAGGAAGATAGATGTATTGATATAATGGAGCTGATTGAAATGGAAAGACTTCTGAGGTATTTATTTAACCATAATATCTTGCGTCAGGAAGAAATATCCTGCAACATGGAACCAATTCTGATTTCCACTTTCCAGCTTCCACTATCACACGTTGACTCTGTATGCCGCTTTATGCTATCAATCCAATTTCCGTGCAGCACATAGCCTGTGCGCCTACGTTGACCAAAAGCAACTTTTGTATGCAATTCAAGCTGAGTACTTGTCTGGACCCCTGCGTCGAGGTTTCTATGATATTCTCATTGCAGTTCATCTGGAGTCATTTGCAACCACTATGTAAGTTAACCAGCTAACCACTAAAGCTCATTGAGTAAGTACGCTAGCTAACACCAACTTTTTAAATCAGCTAATTGATGTTGTCGAATTTGTGCTCACTCAGGGAAGTTTGCAAGAACGAATTCATTATTCCTATTATCCCGGAGTTGAAGGAGCTGTACGAAGACGAGGAAATGAGACACAGTGTGCGCTCCGTTACAACAATATCTATTCGACCCGAGATGACCATGACGGATATCGAGTAAGTTCAATGTATAAGCATTTCACACAGGCTTGTCTTGGGGCAAAGTGAAATTCAATCCATTAACTTGTGTAACGTAGTGCTGTGGTGGAGGACATTAAGGATCTCAGCAGCCCATACTTTCCACTGGAGGAAGTGAGAGATTTTGCAATGAATGCACTTGGGGAAGGTGTTCGTCTTGAGCAGGTTCATAATAACATTATACGAATTAGAATCAGTATTAACAATTTACAACTGTATACCGATAGTGACTATACAATAACTTTAACTATAGTACAAAACTAATATTAAAAAAACACAGAAAAACAAAAGAATTAGAAACTCTTTCTGTCATTGTAAATATTATAAAAACTGAAAGTAATGTTGTGAAATATTATTAAATACAATAAACAGGTTCACAATCGAGATCCCATTGGTGGCAGCAACGAAAACTTGTTTGTGTAAGCTGATTGTGAGATATGCCATATTTACTCCTCAGAACTGCTTACGAAATCCCAAAGTAACATTGATGGACATGCTTTTTCCTATATAGGCCATTACTGAAGTTAATTGATAAACTATTGTTGGTTGGCATCATCAATGATGACGACTTGGCTCGTCTTCTGGTTATGATCGATCCTCAAACATGGGATCCTGACAAGGAGAAATGTAAGAAGACAAAAAAATGTTATGTAATATTGTGTCGGTTCTGGTAAAAAATTGGCGTGGTTTTTGTCGTAGCTGATGTCTTTGTGTTCCAACGCTTTCCCACTGAAGTCGAAGATGAGGAGGACCACCGCAAAGGACTTATTTTCATGGAATTGGCAGAGGGTGTCAAGTCTTCAGTTGTGCTATGTACTCCACCACCTGAATGATATACAACTTCGACACAGAGTTGAGTCCATTGTAGCATTCAGCCACGACTACGTGGGAGAAGTTCAAGCCGATCAGCTAAGACGCTACGTTGAAATTAAACAGTCCGATCTTCCATCCGCGGTGGCAGCAAAAAAGACTCGAGAGTTCCGCTGCCCTCCCATTGAGCAAATGAAAATAATTTTGGGATTTAAGAACCTAGAGGAAATCGACGAGGACAATCGACCATGCGGAGAAGATCTGATTGGCAAACTAAGGGAGTATCATGATGGATTCGTTGAGAAGTTATCGCTGGGTATCTTTGAGGAAGTGGAAGAGGGTGGAGTGAGTGAACAATTAGATTTTGCGAAAGTACAGTAATTTTTTTTTTCGAAAAAGATTAAGTTATCAATCTTTCCACTATTCGGTCTACAGGAGGAAGCTGAGGGTGGAGGTAAATTAGGCATGATTACAAAAATGATTGATATGTTGAACATTGTGAAAAAGTTGGAACCCCCAGCGCCACCCGTCGAAGAGGAACCACCACGTGAGCTTTTCCCAGAAGGTAATCTAGGCAAACAGAACTGAGTCTCCTTTCTATCCTATCTGCTTTCGCTATAACTTCTATCTAAATCCTTTGTTCGTTCACACAGAAAAATTCCGCAAAGTTCTTACAAAAACGATTGTGCGGTGGGCAGAAGAAACCCATTTCGAGTCACCCATATTGGTAAAGGAAATGTTTGGGTAAGTAGATGCACCTTTTAATATTTGATATCAATATATCAATAATATTTTCTGCAAGTGAAAGTTGATCTTCTCCACCAAATTACAAACTGTGCACGTATTCATAATTAATAGCCTTCTTATACGACAATACGACACTTTCGGAGAAGTCATAAAGGCTCTCGAAAAAACCTATGTGTTCAGCAGCATGACAATTAATCATATTCACGCAATGTGGCGAGGTCTAAGCCGCATCCGAGCACTTCTCCCCGTACAGATGTCCCAAGAGGAAGAGGCTCTCATGAGATTTTTACTGTGGGATCTTGTAAACAACCATGTATGAAATCAATATTCAAAATTCGAAATATTTTATTCATAATTGGACGTTACGGGATTCCTCATCCCGACATTCTAGCCATAATGTTGTTATGTCACCGTTTCAGATCTTTTTCCAACATCCCGATCTAATCCGTATTCTTCGAGTGCATGAGAACGTGATGGCATTGATGATGAACACCTTGGGACGAGCTCAAACTCAATCTGACGCTCAAGGCGCCCCTTCTCCAAGCGGAGAAGGTGGAGAACAACCAGCCAAAGAGAAAGTAAGTGTATCAAAAGAGACAGCTTCAAACTGTTATTTTACAAATAGTGGTACATGCAATAATTATGCTTTTGTTTCTTCAGGATACTTCCCACGAAATGGTGGTTGCCTGCTGCAAATTCTTGTGCTTCTTCTGCAGAACATCTCGTCAAAACCAAAAGGCCATGTTTGAGCATCTTGGCTTCCTGCTGGAGAACAGTAACATTCTCCTGAGCCGCCCGTCGCTGAGAGGAAGCACTCCCTTGGATGTGGCATACTCCTCTCTAATGGAAAATACTGAATTGGCGCTTGCCTTGAGGTAAAAGTTTAACTTGTAGCGACAATGAGAATTTGCATATTATTTATATTAACGTGTAATGCTTTTTTATAATTATTGATAAAACCACTGCTTTTTGAAATTTCAATAGGGAGCATTTGTTGGAGAAAGTGGCAGTCTACCTATCTCGAACAGGACTGCAGTCAAATGTAGAACTTGTGGAGAAAGGCTACCCAGATTTAGGTTGGGATCCAGTGGAAGGAGAAAGATATCTAGACTTTTTGAGATTCTGCGTTTGGGTGGGCGGTGAAAGTGTGGAGGAAAATGCAAATTTAGTTATTCGACTGCTGATCCGAAGGCCCGAATGTTTGGGTCCTGCACTCCGAGGGGAAGGAGACGGCCTTCTTCGTGCCATTATAGATGCAAACAAGGTACTTTCACCAAAGCAAGACAAAGAAAGATGAAAACCAAGACACGTAAAGCTATACCTATACATATATCGTCTTTGTTTACTTGCAGTTTTCAGATAGGATTGCAGCAAGAAATGAAGGTTTCATGGATTCAGACTTAAACCATCCCATGCCAGAGTCAGAAGAGGATGAAGATTACATTGATACAGGAGCTGCCATCTTGGCATTCTATTGCACACTTGTCGATCTTCTCGGTCGGTGTGCTCCTGATGCCACTGTCATATCTTTGGTAAAATAATACAATAATATTCTTCCAAAGAAAGTCACCCAGAATGCATTCCTTACGAAAACTTGCTGTAATTTTAGGGCAAAAATGAATCTTTGAGAGCCAGAGCTATTTTGCGATCCTTGGTACCCTTGGAGGACTTGGTGGGAGCCCTTAGCTTAAGATTCTCGCTTCAGCCATTGCAGAGGCCAAACGAACCACCCAAAAGAGATATACCACCTGGCTTGGTTCCAAACCATAAACAAAGTATTGTCCGGTTTTTGGAGCGTGTTTATGGCATTGAAGAGAGGGATCTTTTCATGAGACTTTTGGAAGAAGCTTTCTTGCCTGATCTTCGTGCTGCCACCATGCTTGACAAAGTACACTAGTCACCCAAGCCTCTTTTTATAAATGATCGCGCTTTAAGAATAGTCGTTGTGTACACATTCTGTTCTTTGTTCCTCAAATGTTACAGCACGTGGGTATAAGCCAGCGTGATAATGTGTCGTGTGCTTTTAGCATAAATTTTTAATACATGTTTGTTGACATTCCACTGCTTTAATTCCTTTAACAGCTCTTGACACTTCACTACGACAGATGTGCCAAGTATTACGGAGCAGGAGGACAAGGTGCTTATGGAAGTGCCAGTGAAGAAGAAAAGCGTCTGACG
>JAHZNF010000133.1:0-17777 GCA_027744215.1 Troglopedetes dispersus | reverse complement strand
TTAATAAGTTTAGGTTACACCAACTTTACAATTCACTGTTAACCACTCCATATCTTTGGCTTGTTGTCGTGAATTTTATTAAAGAAGGGGAACTGTAGATTGCGTGCTTTCATCGACTTAAAGCTGAAACATATCTAATTCACAATCTCCTTATTTATCCCCTCTCTGCTGCAGAGTGAGATGGTTATTCTCCACAAAAAGTATGGCTATATCAAACAAACACACACATTCATGTATATTCATAATAGATAAGGTTGACCATACACCTCCTGAATTGGGTGTACCCATTCTGCATAAGCATATTTCACCCTTTTTTTCTTGCCGTTGATTTCTCTCTGATTCTTTGATGAGGATTTTTTCCCCGGTGATATTTGATAAGAAAAAACATTATTTTAAAGGAGAGAATATGGAGACATAAAATGCACTTACATAGTTCATTTTCTCACTGAACTTTTCAAGTTTATCGCACCAAAAAGTCGTAATAAATATGTGGTCATTCATATCACACGGTGTGCGACCGCCTGCAGCTTGATATGACATCTAATACAATACTCACACAATGTGTGCAGGCTTGATGTGGAGTAATACAAGAAATTGTTATTGCTTTCTCCATTTTCTCTCCTAATTTGGTTGTAATACCCACCTGCCGTGTTGACTACTTGTGTTCACCACATTTTCATTCCAGTTGAGAATGCCCTCGTGCAAAAAAAATATGTAATGCATAATATGAAATGTGGCAAAAAAAATATTGTCTCGAGAGGTAAAAGAAATTGTAAAGTTGGTGTAACCTAAACTTATTAAAAGTTAATTCGTATGATTTGCTGAAAGAGTTATTTACACTAGTTTACATGCATGTCTGAAGCAGTAAGGAAAAAACTTATCTCTATTTCAGCGGGGAATGACTTTTTGAGGACTGTGCTCATGCTGATTATAAAACACTTTTTTGTCCGGTACTATGCAAGCTGAGCTGTCAAAATTGCTCAAAAAAACCGGAGGCAATTTTATAGCGACTTTGGGTTTTTCATGTTTGATGAAGGAGCAAAGAGGGATTCTTGATCTCATAATAAAAAGATTAAAGTCACATGTTTCTCAAAATGTCAACAGAACTTCAGGAATAGGTAATGGTGACAATAAACAATAATTATGCAGATTTATGTAGATTGATTGACTTGAGAGTGAATCGTCATCGCCTTTATTTGAAGTATGATTGAAAAGGAGTAATATATCAGGACTTCAGGAGTGTTTCTTCTCTACAACTTTTGGTGTTTCAGTGGCTCTCGGAAATGTTATGAATTATAGGTATGTAATCATGGTCATCTGATTACCTGTCAAATAATGTGGCTAAAAAAATGAGTCGATTGACCGCTGCTTTTCTGACCTGATCGAAATTTGAACGATTGTCAGTGAAAACCCGTGCGAGAATTTTCACATGAAATTCTTTAATTATTGCGATTATCATGAGTGTCAATTGTCAATTATGGCTTTGGTTGTCACTTCCCCAAGAAATCTTTTTTAGGACGGAGCTATCATTTATTCTTGTGTCCATATTAAATGATTTCCTGCTGTTGTTGTAAGCAAGTTTATATATTCCACGTGAGACTTTGTTTCACGATTATTTTTCAGTTTTCCTTGAAATTTCATCAACCTGTCAATTTTGATGCTCAAACAGCACCAGAGACACTCGTAACTGTTATTCCCAGATTTCTTCGATAATATAAACTTCTCATTCATTAAGGCCCAATTTTATCCAAAACTTATATCCACTTAACCCTCTATAAGCTTCAAAAAGTATTATAACTTTTGTCAAGATGACTTTGACAGGTTAAGATATCCTTCCAAAAACTTCGTCAATGTTCGTTAAACTCATTCCACATAAACCTTATCTGCTCAACCGAACCAACATGGAAAATTAAATGGCTCTAGATTACACTCACGAGTAACTTCTTATATTTCACGTAGATTTCTAAATTATTTAAATTAAAATCAATTACACATTATAAAATAGGGTTGGAAAATACTTAAAATATGTAAATAGCTCCGCCATCCATCATTCTGTTTTTTAATACCTTGCTTTTGTTGCCCTACATAAGGAACACATTACACTTTTAAAAATACAATAATAATAAAAAGGTCTTCTACGAAAGAAAGAGAGGAAGGTGGTTCAAAAGAGGAGAAAAGACGTGACATGATGTGATGTAGGGAACTCTGTTTTTTTTTCGCTGATGATGATGATGATGATGATCACGTTGATGATGAGACGCCCATTGTCGATAAGCATCTTGACTTTTATTCTTCATGTAAATGTAAAGCAACAATGTGATGAAGAAAAAAAAACGTTCATCAAAGATTTTTGTTGTGTGCTTTGCTCAGTGTCTTTTTTCTGTCCTGTGCTTACCTTTTCTTATACATACCTACACTGAAGAAGAGCAACAAGTTTATATACTCTGCTGAGGAAAAAATTAGATCCCTTATCTCTCACCGAGTGCCATGCATGGTGTAAAAAAGTTTGCTTTGGGATGCTCCTCTCGCATTTTTATGTTCAAAGTGATGTGGTCATCTTCATCATCATAGATGCAGCAGAGTCGTCATTGTAATCACCTTTGTCCACATCAACAACTAAAAAAAACAACGAAAGCATTAACATAGAAGTGATCATCGAGTCTCATCATCATATCAATCTTTTTCTAAACGAACAAGGATCATCATCCCTCTTATTTTTTTTCAACTAGAGAGACTTTCAATTTTTTATTATTTTGCAGAGAGCGATGATGGTACTGTCTCAGAATGTATCTCATTTTATCTGTCTCAAAACGTTTCGGAAAGAGATCCGCCCCATGTTTGTTTTTGTCTTGATGAAGAGATTCATCAAGTTGAGTAATGGTGGTGGTGGTTGCTCTCTTCCACCGATAAAAATATTTTTTGATGTGTATTGATAAGCTCCTCGAGCTTTCTTGTTGAATTGAAAATCTGAAGGTGTGTGCCTTTAAAACAAAAAAAAACTTTAAGACATTTTTCTTTTCTTGTAAATGTCCTTGTTTTTAAAAAAAGTAAAGTAATTTAACATTTTTACATTGGCCTGTCAAATTGTAAAAAAAATTGTGTTTACATTCCAATGGCAAACCTATATTTAGAACTGATGGGTTTGATTGATATGAAAAAATTAAATGACTTGTGTATTAATTTTACTTCTAACTGAAACTAATCGTTTTTAATTTAAATTACACTTGAGAGGACCATGTTCTATTAATTTGGAATGGCTAAGTAAGGAACCAGAGTCATAATACACACATCCATCTTGAGCGATTTTTATTGCTGGTTACAAATTCCATTATCTTTGATTAATCCAGGGCTCCTTGCATTGAGTGATGGTATCTGAAATCGATCAATTCCTTGCAGCATTTCTTATCCTCGGGATATTCATCCACATGTCTGACTTCATACATAAAAAACTTTAATACGTTTAAATCCTAAACAATAGGAACATTTCGGAACAATTTTCATTTTCATTACAATATTAACTATATATATTTATATATGTCCCATAAAAATTCTATATGTATGAATTGCCTATTGCTTCCTCTCTTTTGAAGGTGAGACTTGATGATATTTGATTTTTACAGAAGCATGTGTACAAATCCAATCAATTTCGATAACCCATATTGGGATTTTATTATTGTCGGTGCTGATGGTGCGGTTGAAGTTGTTTCCTTATAATATACTGATTCTATTTGTAATAAAAAATTGAACTGGGCAACCCAGCAAGTTACATTGTAAAAGTGGTGTCCGCAAAATATATACAAATGTGAAAGTTGATATCAAATAAAATATTTCTGGATGGACACAGCTTTTAGCAAGTGGATGCTCCACAAAAGGTTCACAGTGACGGATGAAATCCATGCTGGGCTGGGGCCGATATTTTTCAAAGCTTTTCCATTGCATTGTCCCCCTAAATTATATATTTAGATGGGCTTTGTTCAGGATGCTCAGGTGTATATTATATAGCATATGTTTTTACCGAAGATTAGATGATTGTGGTGGTGGTGGTGGCACACTGGCAGTAGTTGTGGCTCCTGATTCCTTCCTTATCTCTTTAAAATCTTTAAAGCGCATAATAAGCATGGTTTTTTGGTGGTGGGCACGAAATAATATCNGATGATTGTGGTGGTGGTGGTGGCACACTGGCAGTAGTTGTGGCTCCTGATTCCTTCCTTATCTCTTTAAAATCTTTAAAGCGCATAATAAGCATGGTTTTTTGGTGGTGGGCACGAAATAATATCTCTCTGATGTTATTATTATATACATAAAATAGTAATAATAACAACCATGTTGAATGCACACAATTATATTATTCTTCCATTTTGTTGTTATTATTATTTTTATCGCCATTAACATAACGCAGAGCAATGTCTGTTGTCTTTGTTGACTGTGGAGAGGAGATTGTTATTGATTTTGATCGAATAGACTGACAACATGCGCTGCTCCGCCCCAATTTGATGAGCCCTGGAATTGAATAATATTTTGACTTTGAAACTGTATTTAAACATAAAAGGAGTGATAAGAACTTTTGGGAGTTTTATAAAAAAAAGTATACTTATTAGGTAACCCATTGTTTCTATTCTGAATACTTATATCCAGCCATTCAACTCGTGTGTAATCAGGAAAGTAGTAAAATATATTTTTAAATAAAAGCTTTCTTCAAAATGAGACCGTTATCAAACTTTAATTTCCTAAAATTTTCCCATAAGATAACAAGCCAGAAAGGATAATATACTTCAAGGCAAGAATTATTAGAAAGCAATTTAAAATGATTGCTTTAATAAAATAGGTACGAAATTACTAAGTTTTTTTGGGAAGTAGACAGATGGTATTCCAAAATTTGGTAGGGTATGTACATAATACGTTTGTTAGAAACAATCAAATGCTACATGAATTTGCTAATAACTCATTTCCTTAACTAATACAAATCTTGACACATATTATTAATCTTTTAGACGCTTTTGCAAAATTGTTTTTCAAAACCTTGGATCTTTAAACTGTCTGCTGAAAAGGAGGAGTCAGTTGGGAAATCAGCTTGAAGTAGGGTTTGGCCATGTGAAGAAGCACACGCAAATTTCCGTTCGTGATGCGTCTTTCATTAAACCTCCAGAAAATTTGGGTGAATTTTTATAGTGTCCAATTATAAATGAAACGGACAAATTTTGATATCATAATATGCCCTTCTGCTTATCAGTGATTAAACTGAAAGTTTGGTTCCGGTAAACTTGTTGTGTATTAAATAAATTCGCTTTCAAGGATTTTTGGGAAGCATAATTAAAAATTGTAATCAGTGCACGCATAAGTTTTTATTCGTTCCGTTCTTATCGAATGTGAATTCAAGACTATATCCAAAACTTTATCCTTGTATTATCTATCACAGAGTAGTTCCTTGAAAATATTTTTTAATTAAGAAAGCACATCAAAGAGTGTTTCACATGTGGACAAGAGCTCTTCGAGAAGAAGATAACTGACTTAAGTTCCCTCAATTTTCAACATCTTCCTCATCGTAAGTACCTCCTCCGTAATCTTTATCGTTATCATTTGTAGTAATGAATGATGTAAAGGTTAATTATCCAAAATAGTGAAGCTACCATTTTTTTCTCTGTCTGACTCTCCAAGACCATCAAGGTTGAGCTCAGATTGAGATTGTAATAGAGATTATCAAAGATTTGAGGTCCAGTGATATATGCTAATTTATATTTTAAAAATTACTTCCACGCTCTCTTCGTCGTATTTTTTTATAATTTAAGATAAATCTGTGAGAATTCCTCATTAATTTTATCTCATCCTCAAGTGCATCATACTGCATAAGTCAGTCGTCACAATTTTCTCACGATGGAGACCTGCTTATCATTAGCAGGAGAACAAGTTTAGCATTCACTTTGTAAAGAAGAATTTTAGGTAATGAAACTAGCTTCTCGCAATTATTTTTTTCACAGATTGTCGTGTTTATATTTTGCGAGCTACGTTTTTTCACATTAGCCATATACGAGAATTATGAGTTGCTTCGCTGTTGAATCTGACAAAAAAATTCACATTATGCATAATCTTGTTTCATATCTTGAAAGCTAATCAGAGGTTGCCTCTGCCCCACTATTTCTGGATTCAATAAGGCAAAAAATTAAGGATCTCGTGTGTGTAAAATTACATTGAAGATCTCCAAAATACATTTCAGTCCAAGATGGTTTTTCCATCGAAGATTGGAGGGAAAAGATTGGTTGATAAGGTTAGGTTGATTATGCACTCTGATGATGCAAGCCCATAGCACGCAGTATCCTTTGTACTTCGTGGTAATGATGAACATGTGAACTATTATGTCTTTAAATAATTGGCCTACTTTTAAATTAATGTAGCAGCTATGTTAATTATAAAGCAATATATTGTAATAATAAATTATAAATTTGTACCAAGCAAGCGTAAAAAAAGTAGTAGAAATGTGCAAATTAAAAACTAAAAAAGCCAGTCTTCTTTGCTTCTCGGAAGAAACGGTGGTGAAGTCTGGATGCTCTGTAATCAATCTATTCACATCGATGCATGGTTATCGCAGATTCTGATCTGGGTTTATGTCAAGGTTGCACTGGCACTTCTTAGGTTGATTATGCACTCTGATGATGCAAGCCCATAGCACGCAGTATCCTTTGTACTTCGTGGTAATGATGAACATGTGAACTATTATGTCTTTAAATAACTGGCCTACTTTTAAATTAATGTTGCAGCTATGTTAATTATAAAGCAATATATTGTAATAATATGTAAATTATAAATTTGTACCAAGCAAGCGTTAAAAAAAGTAGTAGAAATGTGCAAATTAAAAACTAAAAAAGCCAGTCTTTTTTGCTTGGTTCTCGGAAGAAACGGTGGTGAAGTCTGGATGCTCTGTAATCAATCTATTCACATCGATGCATGGTTATCGTAGATTCTGATCTGGGTTTATGTCAAGGTTGCACTGGCACTTCCTCTAAATCAGAGTAGGTACATTCTAATTATAATAATTATTTTCAAAAAAAGTGTAGCCAGGCAGAAAATGATGATCACGATAAGGTTTGATAAATTGTACGAGTGAAATAAGTATCTAATTCCTCTGCACAAACAAAATGTCAATGTCATGTGATCCACGTTTCTTCCCACACCAAAATGGTGGAGAGTTAAATTATGTGAAAATCAGAGCACCACCTTCTGATAAGCTAATAATAGTACAAAAGCAAAAATGTAACATTATAATTTCTGCGCGTGCGATATTTATCCACGTGCAAAATATGTGCGTCATCATCATAACAGCCATAATACATAATATTACCCACTGCTCTATAATGTGTGCATCGCGTCAGGAAAACTAGGTACAATGCAATCACCACTGACTCACCCCCAACTATCTATCTTCTATTCTCCATCTCCACTGAGGCTACTATCCTACAACTTGGGCTCACTTTTGCTCCATAATTCTATCCCATCCCATTTTCACTGTTACAAACATCTCGTTCTTCCTCAATGTTACGTACCCCTTCCCTCTTCCCTACTTTTTCGACTCAAGTAGTTTAGTAGTTGCATATGTGCCCACAAACTGTATTCGTTGTTTGTATGGTGGTGGCCACAAAGGATAGCAGGGATGATACTTGCTCTTGTTGGTTGTTAAACCGAACCAACAACTCAGTGAAATGCAACAGTCAACAAAAACAGTGATATGATATACCTACTCGGAGCTACATTTTAGTAGAGTTGGTGCGGTGGTGAGTGATATTATGGCTCTCCGAACTGCTCCTCTTGCACACACAAACGCACACTGTTGCATAATAAATATTTCTTACGTACATTCATTTTCCTCTGGATTGTGCATTACCACATAATTTTGTAGAAAAAAAAACAAAGAGATCTCGTTTTCTTCACCTCCTTCAGCATCATCACCTTAGCCGTATTAAGTTCAATCAAAAAGTAATATTATTTTAGTGTGCGTGTCATGTGACAGTATCGTTATTACGTCATGAAGCCGGTGACAGTGACATTTTCTTTTTTTTTAAAGTGTGAAAAATATATACATTTTACAAGCGTATAAAAATTTTATCAGCCCAGCACATGGAAATAAATAAGTTTGGCTAAGAAAAATTTTTCTAAAGAAAAAATCATACAGCACGTCTGTCTATCGCACGCCACCAGGAACGTTTGAAGCTCAGGTTGAACTGGAAAGGCGTGCATAATAATATCACGAAAATTTCCTGACACGCTATCATTTTTACGTAAGGTGCAATTCTACTGTGCACGGTCATTGTCTTAAACACTTGCGTTTTGTGAAGGAACTTCAACATGAAATAGGCTGTCAGATGTTTAGATTGTGAGACGTGATAAGTGACATTTAAAACAATACAATGTAACTTTTTAATTACTTACTGCATAGATCAACGACGCAAGCATAGTAAAAAAAGAATGCTGCAGTAAAAATATTATGCGTTTTGGAATATTTTTTTCAGACTTGATACTTTACTTTTTTCGTGGTAAAAATACCATTTCCGATTGTCGTACCGTAGGAAAGAGAAAGAGATAGTGGAGCTGGGTGATGAGTGGAAATCTTGACAAAAAATATATTTTCATGAAAACAAAAATATGAATATCACGTAAAAAAAATTTTACGACACACGTTTAATTTAAAATTGTTGAAACAAAAAAAAGTTTTTTTGGAGAATGGAGGAAGGAAGGTGGCCCTGCTTATCGTGTCAGAAGGGGTGGCGGACGGTTACGGAAAAGCGTGTCGATGTCACTCGTGTTGTTTACAGATAGTTATAAAAAAGTAAGGAGCAAAGAAAAAGTACAAACAACAACAATTATTTATCATCGATATTCGTCAAGACAGGGGAGCACTTCCTCCATTTCCTTGTCAGTGATGTAGATTCAACAATTATTCATTCACGTGCTCAAGTGCTCAACAAAAACATTACTTTTTTTCCAGTGTGAGTCAGAGAAAAAGCGGAAAAAAAGAAGTTGTGTGTGCACAATTTTTTTATCTCCGCATTATTTTTTTTTCGCAACATGTTCCAACAAATTCCTCCGGAGGTGGTGGCTGCCGTCATTGAAAGCGCAGGTGAAATATATATGAATACTCTTGCCGAGAGGAAGATGGCTGCTGTAGCTGAATTGAATTATGAGCTCCTCCTGCTCCGCTCTGCGTTGTGTAAGTTTCCATATTACTTTTTCTCTCTGGACGATATATTTCTTCCACTTTTTCTTGTTCCAAGAGTTTTTCACGTTGGTCTAGGGTTGGTGTGTAAAAATCAGCGTCTAATTAATAGCTGTCTTGTTATGCAACTGGTTTCTCCCTTATCTTCCTTGTGGGTCGGTCGTGATGAAACACGAAAAAAATAATGTGTATAGTCTAGTACGCCTCGTTTTGCTGTAGCCAAACGTACGACGTGTTTACGCGCAACATTTGGCAGCAACGTAAAAACATTACCTCCATGTTTTTTGTGGAGATGTGTGTCCATTTCATTTGATTTGATTTGATTTGATTTGATTTGATTTATTGTCATTGCAATCAACCAACACAAAGTAAAAATAATACAAAGCGTTAAATGGCTGTTCTCCCTTGCCGACAAGTAAAAATAACAAAGTTAGTCCATTGAAACTTAACTAATCTCTATCCTTAAGACATACCAGTAATCATTTACCAATTTAACAGTTATCAGTTACATATAAACATAAATGTTATTTCGAAATCCTACTAAATAGTCTATAACTTTGTCGATAAATTTATTTTGTGAGATTTTTTCCTCTAAAACAACTTTTGAATCATTAACAAAACTATTCCATTCATTCACACACTTCCAACGAACAGAATGTTTGTACAGTTGAGTACAGTGCGTGATAGTTTCAAATTTAGGCTTCTTATCTGTGGCTCGTCTAGAGCGTATAAACCACCCTGAAAACATTGCAGAGTGCTGAAATTTATACACAAATTGAAGACTCATGTATCTAATTCTTTCTTCAATAGTCATTATTCTCATTCTTGTGTAGACCCAAGTAATGTCTATTTTAGTACTTTTGCCACATTTTTTCTTTAATTGTTGAATCTACATCACTGACAAGTAAAAATAACAAAGTTAGTCCATTGAAACTTAACTAATCTCTATCTCTATCATTTGTTAATTCCACCTTGAAAACCATGCTTTTTCTTGAAGGATAATTGATGATGAAATTTTTTTAAAGTAGAAAATCTCCTTTGTTTTTTTGGCACTCTCCCGAACAATAAGTCAGCTCACATTTGTTCGAGAGTCCATTGTAGAAGACAAAAAAAAATCGTGAAAAATGATGATGGACTGCCGCACCCATCTTTCTTGATTCTTCTTCTTCAGTTTTGAAGTAGCACTAAACTGAATATTTTATGCGTGTCTTCTACATTTTTTAAATGTATTTTTAGGTGAACACTCGCTCTCCTCCAATTTTCATTGCTGCTGCATGCTTTTCTGCGATAAGCTAGTCCCCATCAACGTATTTCTTATCGGTTGAAATCCAAAATGCATGAGAATAATAATGCCTCTACTTCTTCTAAAGCCTATCTTTTACTTCATTACTTTATTATGTTCTTCTACGTATACACCAAAGAAAAAAAACTTTTCGATCAAAAATAACAACAACAACAACTGCACACATTTTTTTTAGTCTGAAGAAAAAAAAACCCAGCAGTCCAGTCATTTTCTGATATCGACTTTGAAGAAAATACATCGAGGAAAAAAACTTAGTAGCCAACATGGTTTGTAATAAAATACATAGAACTGTGCATGTGGAGCGCTATCGTGGTAGTTCTATTTACGAGGCTTTTTTAATTGTCTGTCTGATCCACTACGATAAGGAGACTGAGGGAGATAGATCGTTATCCAGATGATTACAGAAAATTAATGGAAAAGCTTTTTCTCCTTATCCTTTATCGAGATGACGAATAGCCAGAGCCCAGGTGTATATACATATGTACAAAAAATGGATACACATATAAAAGAGCCTTTTTTAATACTTTTATTATAACAAGAAAGCATTGTTCACCTCTGTGAAATTGCATGCACGGCTCTTGCCATTTATTTTCCATCATCGTCATCAACATCAACATCAGCGCACACATAATACTGTATTTTTTTACTTTCGGCCTTTTCGCCGTGCGTTCGGGGCTCCATTATGCATTTGTAACATAGGTAATAACATTACGGAGGCAATAAAGGCTAAAAAGTTATATATAAAAGTAGGAACTGTGTATTACTCGGCGATATAGAAAAATTATCGGCAAAAATGTGTAAGCAATTCTAGAAAAAATATCTTACACACTTTGCCACAGTAATACTTAGAAAAAAGTTTTTCGTTGTGAGCGACACACTCAGAAAAGAGAGAAGTGAACGAGAAGTTCCTGGCTGACCAGTGCAGGGCATGCATATAGTAGTGGAGGGAGAAGCAGAAAAGAATGAAATCTGCAGTTTTGATCTAAACCTGATAAGAAATGACTGCTCAACCTGTTTTGAATACAGGCCTTTATCCCATTAAACACCCATTTTGGCAAAGCCAGTTTTTGTACTTTGTTGTGCAGAGCATGTATGGCGCATTAAATGTTTGTACGTTGTATGTTCAACGAATAAGTAATCTGTACTTTGTGTGGACATTATATTGAGGGACTAAAGAGCGAAATAAATTGCATCCCTCTGGTGCGGTTTCGAAGCAGACAGCACATCACACGTTATACATGAGAAACACGCTCCCTACTTAACAAGTCAATGTGTAAATAAATGTGTTTACTCAGCGGTAATTACCAGCTTGTGACGGGCTAAGAGTTTATGCACAAGAAGTTCGGCAGAGGAGGTGGACAAATTTTTGGAGTTGCTGAATTTGGAATGTGCTGGGATATTGTAAGACTTGAAAAGTTAGCATTGTTTTCTTTAATCGCGTAAGAAGATGACTTTGAGAATTTTGGTTTGATAATGAAGAAAATAATCCACTCGCGGTTAGTCTCGGATTTCGACATGAATTAAAAATGGTCTACGCGACACTGATAAATAAAAACTGTTTGAAAAGGTAAAAAAAAAAACTTCAGATGTCAGAAGCAATAGGTAGGTTCTTGAATGGCGCATACTTTTCGGGTAAAATTTGTGGAATGAGTTTACCACATTTTATTCAAAGTTGACAAACGAAGTGATATTATTGGACAAATATCCTAATAATACCTCCTTTGCAGTAGAACGGTCATATGAAGGTGATACGCGATCTTAACTTGTAGTTGTAGTTTGAAGAATTCAAGAAGAAAGAACAAACGGCATCGAAAATACCCAGAGAACCAAGTGGTCATTATTTGTGGACAGGAAACGGTGATATTTTAACTTCCCGTTTTTTTCCTCTATCAACTTCCTCACACTTTGTTTGAGAAACTTAAATTTTTCAGTGGAGATAAAGTAGGAGCAAAACAAGCAAGCGAATGGGCGATAAGACGCTGATTAAAATGGCCAGAGCCGTGTATCGCACCATTCACGGAAAAGAAAATTCGATTTGTGGTGATATCGTGCCAGTAAAGAGTCCAGTCCAGTGGCAAACTCATGTCTGTTTTTTTTCTCATATAAACTTTCCCAATAATGGTCTAAAAACTCAAGCCACTATTATTTACTTAACACCAAAGCACTACTAAAAAAAACTTCTTATATTTGCCGGTCACCACCAAATAAAGGTTTTAGGTGGAAGCTAGTTAGCACGGCTTGAAAAGTTGGGTGCGCAACACGCTCCAAAACAAGGGAACCTGATAATGTTTACTTATGTAACAAATATCCACCCAAAACCTGTGCTCGTTTTTTTATTGTTCCGTGCTCCGGTCTCTTTTATACTGCGTGCGTGAAAACTATGATGGTAGCAGCCCAGCTTTTTTTACAGTGTCCGGTTCGTTCTTTTTTTTTGGTTATGTGTGATACAAAAAAAAACTATGTAGGGGCTTACAGCACGTTTTTTTTCTCTGTGATGATGGTGGTGGCATGGTGGTAGGGAGCTTATAACAAATTTATATTATTATTGCCTAGACATTTGAGGCTCGCTCTGATAACATCTGTAGAATTCGTGATGGGCCAAAGCTTCTGTTGTTCATGCAGATCTTGAGTTATGATATCGTGTCGCCCTGTGAAGCAAGCCCATTGTTCCTTAATTCAGCTGTCCATTCACTTCATTAGACTGCCCAATCCGAACAGAAAAAAATTTATTTTAATGCACACATACTACACACATACTTCACTTATTATTGTTGCTTGCTATTATTATTATTAGTTGCGTATCAGTAGCTTCATCCGGAGCCAAGTTTAAATGGAGAAAAGATGAGGGAAAATGAAGAAAGAGGTAGTTTCGAAAATCTATTTCATTTTTTTCCTATCTCCTCACCAGCCAAAACTGAGAGGAGGAATATAAAACTAACGGAGATTCTCAATCCTGATCTCATCAACCAAAAAAAAAAGATCATAACATGCTCATGTGATGCAGTGGAACAAACCAGGCTACACAATATTCATGCCAAGATCAGAACACAATAACGTGGTGATGAGATCACATTATTGTTGAGATTGAAATTAGGATTAGAATTTGAATAGAACATACCACCATTATACCTTCCAGAAGAGTAGAGAAGAGAGAGGGAGACTGTAAAAAAATCTACTCATGCACTTGATGCTTACATGTTCTATAAAAAATATATTCTTTGATACAGATCAGCTACATGTCGTAGTATTATTATTGTTGTTGTCTTGTCTGAGTTGTGCCCGTTTTTTTCTATATTGATTGTTAATATGCTTGTATTCTGATGATGACGATGGAGATCATTTTGATGAGAAAAAATGACTACCTATCATTGTTCTGTTGTGTGCACACACTGCAAAAAAAAATTTTCTCCGAGAAATTTTTACACACAAGAATCATGAACAAAGAAATATAGTACAATTGTATTCAAGAGGATTGGAATTTTTTTTTCTCTCGTTTATAGATTTTTTTTGTTTCAGGTTAGTTAAAATATGAAAATAATATTTTGTTTTTGTGAATTGGATCGATCACGTGGTGGCGGATGGATGAGCCACTCCTTTTACCATTTTTTTTCTTGACAGATTCCTTCCTCCTTTCTTATCACGTCTTGCCTGTCATTATTTTTATGATTATGTACCACTTGTGGTGGTGGTGGCGACCATCGGAGAATGCATTTCGGCAATGTTATCTTCAACCCTGAGAAGCAATTAAGAAAGCATACCTAGACAGACGCTAACAATGACATGAATGAATACCATTTGCAAGACTTTCATGTGTACAGATGGGTAATGTTATGATCCACATAGTTTTTTTGCCCATTCATCTGTCAATGATACACATTTACCCACATTCTTACTAGAGTGGATGGTAAAGTGTTGGTTGGCCCGTTGCATTCCATTTTCCTTTTCACCATCATGATACATTATTTTACTGTGAAGAAAAATATTGGTGCACCCCATATGAGCTTATCATAATGTTGTGACATGAACTGAATAATATTACCATGAGTCGAGTAAAAAGGAGTCTCTCATTGATATACCGTATATAAGAATACAATCACTGAAATACATCTATCTGAAATTTTTTTTCGTTATAATAGTTATGGTTGTGCCCCTCATCACGTCATCCGTGACATGATGAAGATCAGAATCGTGTACTTGGTAGATGAAATAAGACAGCAAGTAAATTTAAATATTTGACATTCCTTTATTCTCAAAATGGTAACACTCGGATGGACGCACGGTTGCTTATTTTTATTTTTTTGTTTAGCGTGCAAGCGGGCGATCTCCCCTTCTCTCTGCTGAGTTCTGGGACATGATTAGGAAACAACAACACTTATATTTTTTCATGTGTCGTGGGTGGAATTGACAGAAATAAAGAATGTTGTTTGCTTAGTGCTCATTTTGGGAAGCTAAAAATATTTCAGCAATTTTGTTTCGAATCGGTGATGTGCTCCAAATCATTTTTATTTGGAAAGGTAATATACAACCATGTTTTTTTTAAAAAATAGCCAAGTCACAAGTGCTCCATAAATCTGACGAGTATAGAGGGATCTATGTAGACATTCGTAATTCAATTTGGGTTTCTGTAATTAAATATTAGTGTGCCGATGGACACATTATGCATAGAAAATCTGGAGTTGTGTGCATTAAGTGAACATTTTTTTGCTGGAGTGGGTTTTTATGAGGCAGCTATGATTACGGGAATTGAAGTCACTTTTTCCATTTTGTGGGGTGCTCCATGAAACGCAATCAAAGGAATAAAAGTTAATGGATAAAATGACTTTTCTTTTTTTCCCCTTCCGTGACATGATGAAATACCCCAGAGAAAGCATAGCTTGAAGTTTTATTTCTATCTTTATTTTTACCGAGGAAGGATAAAAAATGGTTTCGTGATGACTTTTTCTTTGTCCCTTGCTGTAATTTTATAGTGTAATAATGTCGGTGGTGGAAAAAAATGAAGCGGTCATCTTTTTAAGTGATTGAAATATTTACGATGTCATGCTTGACTTTTCGGTTCCTTTTTTTAAATGGGTATCCAAAATGGTAATGAATGATTTTATTTTCTCGTTACCTTTTACATTTGTTCAGAGAGAAAAATAATCAGTTGAAGCCGAAACTGCGTGATGATTCGTCTTCATTATTGGTTTCAATACATATTCTATGGGATTTATAAGAAGCCTCCATAAATCTAATTACCCAATGTGGATTTAGTAATAATAAAATAATGTGGTTGGTTTCATCAAGTAAATTGCAAAAACATATTCTGTATGATACTTACAAAAAAGTCTGCGTACTCTCCATTCCGCGATAATCGCGTTCAATAATTTTTTGTTCTCTTCAAATTGACTTTTTTGTTGGTTAGCTTGATTACAAGCTAAAAAAATGAAAGCTCTGCGTTTCTCACAGATTTCTTAATTAGCCTCAAATGTCAATCATTATAATCCGCCTTTTTTTCATTAAAAAATCCTTGTACCGACAAACTTTCCATTCAGTTCATTTCACCTTTTTTGTACCCGTGTAATTTAAAGAGCGATCATAAATACGCAAATTCAATTTCATGTTCATTCACTCACCGAAGAAAATTTATAACCAAATTAATTTATGTCTTACATAACTCTGCAATTTTGCTCTTCATAACGCCATTTACTTTTTTTCTGTCGCCAACAGTGATCTCATATGTGTACGGAATAATGGTGAATCATTGACTTCTCGCACGAACTCAATAAAAGATATATGAAAGTCCTTTTCCTAATTGATATTCCATCCATGCTCGAAAAAAAAATGCTTCAGATGCTGGTACATTGTCTATTCCTGTCAGCAATTGATCTTGAGAATGATCGCGTCATTGTTTAAAAAAATCCCTTGTCTCATTTTTTCCTTGTACATATCTTCTTGCTTGCACCATTCCTTTCAGCAATAGATAAAATATTGAATCTGAAGGGAAGATTGAAAGGGTGAAGAAAGGGTTGAAAACGGGCGACAACTTTCTTTCTTTTTAGCTCCATTAGTGTCCACCACTTGTCACTGTGAACAGCAGGACTGAAAAGAAAAACTTCAGCACAAGTTTTTTTTTCTTGAAAATCTGCCTCATCACATCATCATCATTATTATCAACATCTCACCCTATCATTCTAATTCCTTTGGCTCATTGAGTATTCACAAGGCACTTAGACAAGGTGTTGAGTTGACTTGAACAGTGAACATGAATGGGGATGGGTTGATTTTGACAATGGAACAAGCTTTTTCTCAGTGACAATTTTTTTTCGTGAAATAAAAAAAACTGTTGGGTTTAAGTGGTACAATGAAGTGTTAACCAGTCATTGATAGGTTTTAATAGATGACTATGATGATTAGGAAAGATACTGACAGCTAAAAACAAAGTGACTTCACGTATAAAAAATTATTGTGAATGAAGCTAATGCTTTCTTCTATACTTTGATAATCGCAATAATAATATTTCTTGCTCACTCCTTTTTTTCAAAGATGTCTTCGACAGATTTCCAATTGAGAGGAGGAAATTATTATGTAGAATATTTTGAACAAGGGGAAAATTTTTTTACTGGAATTTTTATGAATGACCTTAACATATTAACTATCACTGATAAGTACGCTGGACGACTGTTAGGTACGTGGCTGATTTTTTTTGTTTCATTCATTTTGAATCTTGATGGTTCTCTTCAAGCTTGAAGAGGACATGAAATGTGCACAGTAATAATAATGTCTTCTAGATTAATTGAGTTGACTTGGGTGGATGCTGGAATGCGTCAGTTCAAGAAAAAAATAATAGTAATAATACACACATAACATTCTTGTGTCAGTCAAGATTCATTCAATTTCCACTTTTTTTAAAAGGAGAATGCTTTCTCAAAGGAAAATATGTACCAAAAGTGTGGTTGTTCTTTATAGGCAATTTTTATTCTCAATTTTCAGATTGCCCTAAACCTGTTTCTCTCAAGCTGTGATTATATATTTATATTCCTTGTTGTTATTTTTATTTTGACTTGATCTGAAGGGTAAAGGATGGAGCGAACGTGTCTCGATCGGAAAGAGTGATGCATAAAAAAAGGCCGGTGATGATGATCGCGATCGACACAACTTGTTTATGGAATGCAACATAATAATCATCCACAAGAATAGTGGTTTACCATTATAATAATAATGGTTATATTAAAGCACTTTCTACATTGTGCAGGCACACTTTGTTTATTGCAAGATATTTTTTGGAGGCAGGAT